>JAQIUQ010007343.1:7500-212500 GCA_030378365.1 Hybognathus amarus | reverse complement strand
GTATTTTATGATCAAATAACGCAGCCTTACTGATCCCAAAGTCTGAACAACACGATATGAAAATTGAAGTCTCTTACCTGTATATAAAACAATCTCTGGCTGCCAGTGGCACATCTGGAAGATTAAGTCTGTCTGAACTTGAAGACGACACCGTTCCTTGGTCAATGTCTATAAGAACCAGATCATCAATCTCCTGTAAAAAGACACAGGATTCTGTCATCAACTGAGAAATGAGCCAATAATGTCAATAATGGGCCAATAATGTCAATAATGGCTCGGCAAACGTCCAATGGGGTCTGAAGATGACTTAGAATGAGACAAAACAAGTACTTAAAAGCTTTATATAAATATATAATTCAATAATACTCTGAATAAAGGGTGATGTCGTCAATTTTCCCAGGTTCGGATATCACTTTATATAAATATGCATATATTTCTAATGTTATTAACCCTTATCCAGTCATGCAAATGTCATGCAAAACATTTACAAATGCAATTAAACCAAGTGGGATGAGAAGCGGTGTGTACCTCTGCGACCTCCTGGAAGTGGTGTGTGTGGCAGCCCATCAGGGTAGGCCGTGGGAGCCATGATGAAGTCCAGCATTTGGCAGGACAGGACGGGTACTGAACGGATGCTGCCAGCGCAGCGGGTGGATGAAGATCATGAAGCATTCGGCGACGAGCGTGAGTTTGGCCCAGTCGGTGGACAGGAACACCAGCCTCTGCTCCATCAGGATACAGCTGATGATCTGGAGGAACACAACCATCCAGACGTTAATATACGAGCCGTGCTCTGCAGAAATGACTCGCGTTCACATTCTGACTCGGGTTAAAGGGATAGTTCACTTTGAAATTTAGTTCAAAAAATGAACTGAAAACAAGACCGAAGCGCCCATAAAAAGAGGTAAAACGATATAAATACTGTTCGTTTTCTCACATAAACCGCTCGTTTCGTGTCTTAGGCCATCAATGTGTATTTACACTTACAAGTCATTAAATCATGTTTAATCTGGACTTCTCTGTGCATGCTCTTTGAGGTGGTGACCATAGACCTCCATTATATGACTGACAGATAAGAAGGGTTTGACCTAAAAATATCAAAATTGAAAATACTGCGGAAACAAAGACACCTACATCTTGGATGCCCTTGAGGTAAGATAAAACATAACAAAAATTAATTTCAAAGTGAACTATCCCTTTAAACCGGTTTATACTGGTTTGGTGCATTAAATTATTATAAAATGACTTAGGAGGAAGTCCCAGTGTTATGTTAGTATTATTTAAATACTTTTGTAGTTTTTATTAATATATCAAATTAGCTTTTTTTTTGTAATTTTAGTTTATTCATTAATATTTGGGTGCATATTTTTAAAAAATATTATTATTTCGGTTCAATTTGCTTTTATTTCAGTTTCAGTTTTGTTAGTTTTTATTGATTTCCAGTTAGTCATTTTCGTCCTTCAACCTAAACTAATTTCCGTTTTGTTTTTAGTTTTTTCCACGCAACATTTCTAATTTTCATTTAGTTTAAAGTCCCCCTGTAGTCAAAAATTGCATCCCTTAAAACTCATTTTTCATCACTAAAATTACTAATTTAAACGTTTTTTTTCCTTGAAAAAACATTCATCATGCCTTAAAACAGCTTGAATGTAACTCGACACCATTGCCTCATTTAGTATGTGCGGTTCTATGAATATGCAAATGAGCCCCGGCCTCTACTCAGAGATCCACTGGTTGACGATCACACGTTGATCTGATTGGTTAGAAAGCCGTTTGTGACATCAGAAACACCAGCGATTACAAATTGTGTTTTTGAGAACATGTCTTTGGTTCACTGCAGTTTTATGAATTTATGAACTTATGAATTTACACGTGGTTTGTCTTCAAAGAATATTAAAAACACCAAATACAACATTAAAAGTTGGATTTTTCACCAAAGAGGGACTTTAAATTTTTATTTTAATTAATAAAAATGTGCATTTAATAGTTTTATTTAATGATAATAGCACCGACTGACCTGCAGGATCTGCTTGGGTTTGAAACACAGAAACGGCAGGTGAGAGAGTGGAAGGTCCAGCACGGGCCGATCCACATCCAGTCTGGAGGGAAGTTCAATATGAAGGGGTCTGAGATTAAACACCTGCAGAAACATCCACAAAACACAACATTAAAGTACAGTAGGTGACCTGAAAGACCTTAACTACATGTATAGAGCTTCCCAGCTCCCAGAGTTAATAAAGAGGCTGACCACATGCAGGGGTCCGGGCGCGGGATGGGAACCAGTGCCAGTTTGGCCGAAAACTCCTTCACCTGCTCTTCAAACTCAGTCATGCGGCAGGTCTTCAGCTGGAGCAAGAAACTATGGCAGGTGAAGAGAGGACATTCTTACAGTTTATACTTCACATCATGTTCCTGCTAAATAATCATATGGATTAGGGTCTTTACCAGGACAGACAGTCTCTGAGGGCATTATAATATGGATATTTGGAGATGACACATATGCTGTATGTGGTGTACAGACGCTGCAGTTTGGTTCGACTGAATTTTTATGCATGATATTATCCTGTTGGAACTTACAATAACACAACAAAGGAATTAGCGACTGCATTTCGGAAACTTTTTAATTTAATAGGGCTGTCAAACGATTAATCGCGATTAATCGCATCCAAAATAAAAGTTTGTGTTTACATAATATATGTGGGTGCACTGTGTATAATTATTTTGTATATATATACATATATATATATATATATATATATATATATATATATATATATATATATATATATATATATATATATATATATATATATATATATATATATATATATATATATATATATATATATATATATATACACACATGCATGTATATTTAAGAAAAAATATAATTTATATATAAATGTTTATATTTATTTACAATATATATAATATAAAAATATATATACAGTATATACATGAAAATATTTCTTAAATATATACAAGCATGTGTGTGTATTTATATTAAATATTATACACAGAGCACCCACATATATTATGTAAACACAAACTTTTTATTTTGGATGCATTAATCGTGATTAATCATTTGACAGCCCTAATAAAAACACATTTTTCACATAATATTATACAGTGTGTAAGTTTATTTGTGTACACACTAACACAATTTTTTTAGAATAAATTCTTCTATTCATCAAATAACCCTGAAATATATAAATCACGGTTTTCAAAAAATGGAACAACTGTTTGCAACACTGATAATAATCATAAATGTTATTTGAGCATCATATCCTCATATTAGAGTGATTTCTGAAGGGTCATGTGACACTGAAGACTGGAGTAATGATGCTGAAAATTCAGCTTTGATCACAGGAATAAATTACTATAAGATATTTTAAACTGTAATCATATTTTACTGTTTTTGCTGTAATTTTTAAATACAAAAATGCAGCTTTGTTGAGCAAAAAACATTACATCACAGTTCAGAATACATTTGAAGAATTGGAAACCTCTTTCATGTTTGTTTATGAACTATATAGACAGCTTTGATATGCTATCTATCCATAAGAGTATGTTTATGATACCTCCTCACCTGGATAGGTTTACAGAACTGAGCCACCACCCCATGCGTCTGGGTCTCCGAACACATCCGTGAACACCAGGAAGTGATAGGAGTCTCCTCCGCACTCATTGGTTATTCTCAAACCACCTGACCAATGACAGACTCAGTTAGCATCACCGTTAGGCACAGAATCCCGCGCGAGGCGTTTGCGAAGGTTACCTGGGAAGCAGAGCTGCTGCAGGGCTATGAGGTCGATGTTTTGCGGTACGCTGAGGTCGTCTGAGGACGGGCACTGCCGATTCGCTGAGTTTGCCGGATTCGCTGATGGTTGAGACGGGTCGGTCCCTCTTCTTGAAGGAGCGTCTGCGCTGGGACTCTGCCTGAGAAGCCGGAGCGTGATCCAGATTAACACCGTTACTGGAGCCGTCCTTCGCTCACAAACGGTGGAGCGTGAACCTGCAGCACCTCAGCCTCCACCAGCACATCTTTACCCTGCACACACACAACATCCACTAAACTAACATCCTGCACACTGAACAATACATCATTAAACAGAAAAATAAAACGTGATTTAATTGTTAAAATCAATAATATGTATAATACATTTTCTATTATTTATACAGGATTTTAAATCAATAATATATATATCAAAATATTGTTTTATTATTATTCTTATTATTATTGATTATTAATAAAATATCATTTGATTTTATTTTTAATTATCGAAATTTCATGCATTCAACACGCGTTCATGTATTCAAATATACACACATACATAACCTTACAACAAAAATAAAACGTGATTTCATTGTTAAAATCAATAATATGTATAATACATTTTTTATCATTTATATAGGATAGTATAGCAATAAAAAAATATATATATCAAAATGTTGTTTTAGAATTATTATTATTATTGATTATTATTAATAAAATATAATTTGATTTGATTTTTAATTATTGAAATTTCATGTTGAATACACACATATACACACATACATAACCTTACAACAAAAATTAAACGTGATTTCATGGTTAAAATCAATAATATGTAATGCATTTTCTATCATTTATATAGGATAGTATAGCAATAATATATGTATAGTATATCAATAATATATATGTATATATAACAAATATATATATATGTATATATAACAAAATGTTGTTTTATTATTCTAAATAAAATATAATTTATTTTATTTTGAATTATTGAAATTTCATGCATGTATGAAATTTCAAGTATACATACATAACTTTTCTGAATTTTAATTATTTTCTGAATTATTATGAATAATATATTTGGAAAAAAAATGCATACTTTAAAAAGAAAGAAAAATATTTATATACTAGCCTATTTAAATGATAAAAAATGTACTTTAAACATTATTCATGTTTACATTTAATTGTATTTCTTTATGTATTATTCCATCAAGATTACATATAGAAAGCACGACAAATGAATTTGGAAACTTTTAAATGAATTTGGAAATATTTTGCATGGGTATAGAGTTCAGATGCAAAAGCCTCTAAGTGCCATTTGAAAATTTTCTTGTGGAATGAATAATCTTTGTCAAGCTTGTATATTTAAGTTCAGTAATTTCACTTAAATGACAATTAATTCAGGTCATCTTCATTGCCATTTAAAGGGATAGTTTACTTTGAAATTAATTGTTGGTATGTTTTAGTTTACCTCAGAGGGCTATCCAAGATGTAGGCGTCTTTGTTTCCGCAGTATTTTTAATTTTGATATTTTTAGGTCAAACCGTTCTTGTCTGTCAGTCATATAATGGAGGTCTATGGTCACCACCTCAAAGAGCATGCACAGAGAAGTCCAGATTAAACATGATTTAATGACTCGTAAATGTAAGTACACATTGATGGCCTAAGACACAGAACGAGCGGTTTGTGTGAGAAAACCAACAGTATTTATATTGGTTTTAACCTCTTGTAACCACAGCCACGTCCAACTGATCTGAGGCCACATGCGCATTGTGGCTGTGGTTACAAGAGGTAGAAATGATATAAATACTGTTTGTTTTCTAGCACAAACTAGCTCGTTTATGTATCTAGCCATGAATGTGTCTACATTTCAAGTCATTAAATCGTGTTTAATCTGGACTTCTCTGTGCATGCTTTAAGGTGGTGACCATAAGCCTCCCATTATATGACTGACAGATTTAGCTCTAAAAATATGAAATGAGAAATACTGCGAACAAGCACCTACAGCTTCGATGCCTTGAGTAAAGGTGAAACATTATCAAAAATTAATTTTCAAAGTAGAACTATCCTTTTAAATGGAAATTACTGAACTTAAATATACAAGCTTGATAAAAATGATCATTCTTAGAAGAAAGTTCACTTAGAGGCTTTTGCATCTGAACTACTTCATAATTTGTAATCATAATTATTAATACAGTTTTTTCTTCAACATTCTGCACAGAATCAATGTGAATATGAAGGTTTGTGGATGTCTCACCAGGGATAACTCCTTCAGGCGCTCGTTGGATACTCCAGCCACCACACACCGCCTCCAGTAGACCAGACGGGCTTCTTCCGCCATCAGAACCGGTTCTGAGCTCGCGTGCAGTGCGGTCACTCTTCAGTGACGTCCGGTCCATGGCGGTTCGCCTACTCTTCAACTCTCCGTCTGTTCAAGTGATTACAGTGAATTCAGTTGATGCTTCACCAGCCTGACTGAGGCAAGCATCTCTATTACTATTGCTTATGGCAAGGGATGAGCTATGAAAAGACTAAAATATCACACAGACTTTTTGGGGATTAATTTCACCTCACACAGGAAGAAAACACAGAGACTAACCCGCAACTATATTTAAGGATTTACGCAGATCAAAATAGAAGTTTCTTCATTATGTGGTGAAGCTATTCAGCCATTAAACCATTACTATGATTATGCAAGGCGACGTATATTAATGTCAGCGCATGACTAATGTTTTACAATTTCAAAACATTAAGAGCCTTATATTGAGTTAATGGATAATGAAGAGAGTGATTTGCATGTTATCACTTATTTACATGTATGTCTGATTCACAAATTTTAGAAGTGAAATCTGACATTCTCTGCTAAAACAAAAGAAACACAATTTGTTTTATCTTTATATTTCAGAGTGAAATAGACTAGATTTTCTAGATTTTCTGAAATTATTTTTTTGGTGTGTTTTAGTTTATCTCAAGGGCATCCAAGATGTAGGTGTCTTTGTTTCCGCAGTAGTTTCAATTTTGATATTTTTAGGTCAAACCGTTCTTGTCTGTCGGCCATATAATGGAGGTCTATGGTCACCACCTTCAAAGAGCATGCACAGAGAAGTCCAAATTAAACATGATTTAATGACTTGTTTCGTGTCTTTAGGCCATCAATGTGTACTTAAAATTACGAGTCATTAAATTATGTGTTATCTGGACTTCTCTGAGGTGGTGACCATAGACCTCCATTATATGACTGGAACAAGAACGGTTTGACAGAAAAATGTCAAAATTGAAAAAGACACCTACATCTTGGAATGTCCTTGAGGTAAGCTAAAACATACCAAAAATTAATTTCAAAGTGAACTATCCCTTTAATTAGATAACATCAGTCTGGTTGTTCCTCACGTGGCCTGCTGTTTTTTCACTCGAATAACGACAATGGATCTCTCCCAGTGTCAACATCTGCTTCTAATCCGAATCTGGATCAAGTTCAAACTATACTAGAACTGAATATGAAACTATGGCATTTTACAGCGTAGAAGCATCTACTGTACGACTGTTAATGTAAATACACAATAGATGCTTTAGTCGCTCTGAGGCAATGCAACACAGACCCGGTCGAGTCACAGTGACAGAGACAGCATTCATACCGCTGGAGATGAGCTTGACAGAGACGTCAGACCAGTTGGGAAAAACCAAGAAAAGTGAGTTTTGCCATTCCTGAACACACATACCTCCTTCTGTGCAACTACACGTCATCAAAAACTTCTTTAAACAACACCGCTATAAACTAGCTATTATATATGACCGCCTTTTTTTGAATTAGAAAATCATGACATATAGGCTACACTACAGGTACATTTTTTTAAGTAATTAGTAATTATTTATCGAGTAGTTTTACGTAATTGGAAGTTTTTGGTAACACTTTACAATAAGTTTTCATTAAGAAATAAACTAATAATGAACTGCACTTCTACAGCATTAATGTTCATTTCAACATTTACTAATAGGCTGCATTATCAAAATTAAAAATGTTTTATTTGTTAACATTAGTTAATGCTCTGTGAACTAATGTGAAAATAGTATTTTATTAACTAATGTTAATAAAGATTAACAAATACCAAAAAAATTAGTTTGTGTTACAAATAAAACATTATTATAAAGTGTTAACAAGTTTGTTTTTTTATGTTTCTAAGTATCCTCCTCACCTAGGCTGTATTTATTTTATAAAAACTACAGTAAAACCTGTCAAAAAAGAGTACAATTTAAAGTGGCTGTTTTCTAAATGAATATTTAGTGAAATTTAATTTATTTCTGTGATCAAAGCAGAAGTTTCAGCATCATTACTCCAGTCTTCAGTGTCACATGATCCTTCAGAAATCATATAATGTATGTAAACAGCTTAAATATACAACTGTGTGTGTGTACGTGAAAATAACCTAAAATCTTAAAACTGATATTGGATATATATCCAACTAAAAACACAGTAAAAAAAATAGTTATAAACAAAATATGTTAATCTAAGTTACATATTCAGTTCCTACTAACAGTTAGTAGCTGGTTTTGTTGAATCTGTGTGATTTCATGCACTACTTCACATCTGCTCTCGTTCACGAGCGAAACTGAAGAAAAAACACCGAACTTCAATCTGTCGTTACAATAAATGTTACATGTGATGCATGTATAGGTTATATGACTGGTGGTGTGTAAGTTACCAACATTCAAAGTAACGCAAAATATTCATTAAGGTTCAATAAAGATCAAACAAACCTTCAGTGTATCCGCTGCGACTTCCAGTCAGAAAGTGTCAATCAATGGTCGTGAAAGAATAAAGCGAAAGTGTTGATTTAGTTCATAATCTGTAACAGAACACGCCTCATTATGAACATAAGGCGGGATAAAGTTTCGGCCTGACCCGTCAAACTCTCTCTGAAGCCCGTGAAGCCCCGCAGCTATGACTCTGAATCTGATCCGAATGACCAAACACTGAGCTCATGAATATTAATTAGTAATCCTGGCGTTGCTTGGTAATTTTTGAAAGCGTCCATTTAGGTGACCTAATTAATAATTCATAACGTATGCCGTCAACCACCTTTCGGCCAATCAGGTAGCACTTACAGGACGAACGTCACTTTACGTCATTAACATGCAAAGCACGAGCAGAAAAAAACATTTGATGGAACAAACCTCCAAATCCTCTCCGCAATACCTCACAAACTTTATAAAGTACATCTAAATTACGATTTATTTTTTTTGGACTAAGATGAATGAAGATAGTAAGACATGTTATTTGTATAAACACTACGTGTTCGCTCAATTCTAAAGGTGAAGCACATTTGATCTCAAATAAAAGATACAAAAACTTTTTTCTTTTTAATATTTTTACAGCAACATGGTATATGACTATGGGAATAAAATATTTCTACGGTCTATTTTAAAATATGTACACTGAATAGTATTGAAAACTGAATTAATGTATGAACATACATTTGAAGTATTCAAAAATAAGATTTAATTGCAGGCAAAAGTAATAACACTAAACGACGTAGTAAACAAGCAATAGAAAGCTTGTAATGATATTATAGAGGAAAACGAAATAAAACACATAATATCAGTGAGTAACAGATCTTTTATTTACATTCTCTCTTGTAAAAACGTTTCATTCAAACGTTCCAGCTTGTTTTCTCGTAGTTCTACAACATCAAAATGATAAAACGAGCATCATTAAAAGAAAATTAAAAAGTCACGTTTCTTCACACATAATATTAACACTTCAAGATACCGATTCTTCAAAACATAAAACCAACATAAAACACATATTAGCCCCATAAAGGGAAAAAGAAATCGCCAAAATGCAGAAGGTAAAACTGTTTCCTAAAAATGGAAGTTCTTCTGCGACGTGGAAATATGATCCGAGATCAGGGAACATCAGCCTTCCTGGAAGATGGAAGTTATGGCTCAAAAGATCATAATAATCTGAGCGCAGACAAAAGCGGTCTTCTCTCAACAACAAAACGTTGATTGGTTTGATTTTTCGTGACACAAACTCTTCTCAGTATCTGCACTAAGAACACAAACCTAATCAGTTGAATATGTAACGCAGCTAATCTCTCATCTCTCTCATCACATCGCGTCCATCGGCCGAGGATGAAGGCGCTGAGTTCATGTCCTCCTCGATTGGCGCCGCACGTGTTCCACGAGACAGATCAGACAGCTGGTGACAGGGAAGGCGCGCACTTTACTGGACACGACCCACTTGTCCGTCTCGGTGTAATACTCCATGATGTGACCCAGACGCCCGACCCCCTGAAACCCGGCCAGAACATAGATCACTGAACCCACGGCCGCACACTTCACCGTCACACCCCTCCACGGCATTGGAGGCGCCATCTTCCACTCGTTGCTGCCCATCTCGTAGTACTCCACCGAGTCCAGGCCGCCTGAAACACATGACCTTCAGTGACCTATGATCAGCTACGTCCCAATTGACACACTATACACTCTATGTACTCAACTGTGTAGTGTATGAAACTTTATATGAACTTCAGAGCATTGTAACTAACCCACTGAGGTCACATGACTATTTGATGATGTCTTTATTTCCTTTCTGGACAAGGATAGTATACCATACACACATTTCCAATGGAGGGACTGAAAGCTCTCGGACTAAATGTCATTAATGACATCATTTTCATTTTGGGGTGGACTAGCCCTTTAACTGGCATCCTAAAGGGGTGGAGCTGAGACGGAAACAAGGATTGAGAAGCACCCAATCACTGCTACAGTACAAACAACCTTGTCGTTTTTCATAATATGATTTTGTTTAATGTATTAACAAAAAAACAATGTGTTCCTTTATCTCATAGATCTAAGTCACTACAGATGCTTGCCTGATCAGAAATGAAAATAACACAAATATTAGCAGGAGAAGTAAACTTATAAACATAAAAACATACCAAGTGTGTTCTGTCCGCGACGGCGTGTATTCTTGAGTTCACCACCACCAGACCGTGATTCTTTCGAGCCTCACGCATCCCACAGAGAACCCTCCACCTGAACACACACACACACACGCTTAAAGAAACACATTTCTGCAGAAGACCTCCATCAGGGATTCACAAACTCTTATATCTGATGCACCTCCTGTTGCATTCGGTCTTTGCAACTGGATTAAGACTCACTAAATATACTTTTTTTATTTGTTTATATTTTTTTTAACTAAATGGTTATACCTTTTTAGTTCAAAATATTTTCATATTTCCAATAATTTAACAACACATTTGCACATTTGTGGATCTCTAATGTCAGTTAATGGTCACATGACATGCATTTAAACAAATAGCAATATAGGAAAGAGCTAAAGCAAGTCACAACATGAAGGTGAGTAAATGATGCAGTGCTGTTATTATTAACTAAAACTACTAATTAAAAATCGTTTTTGATTAATTGAAAAATTTAAAATTAAATTAAATATCAATATTACGATGAAAAATATACATTAAAAAAACTTTGAACAGCAATAAGGTATAAAATAACTTCTGCTTACTAAAAAAAACTAAAACCAATTTAATTCGAAATATTTCCATATTTTAATTCTTAAATATACATTTTTAATTCTTAAATATTTCCATATTTCCAATAATTTAACAACACATTTGTACATTCATCGATCTCTAATGTCAGTTAATGGTCACATGACATGCATTTAAACAAATAAAATATTTATTTAAAATTATTTATTTGTTTTAATTTTACATTTTTATGATTTAATTCTTTATTAGCTTTTTTTAATCAACTTACAAATCTCAGTTTTGGAAGCCCTGATATGAATATAGACAAATCATATATTGACCCACATAGATCATATTTTTGTATATTTTATAGTCTTTTGTGTCACTTTTTTTGTGGTTTGACAGCCCATTTATAGAAACGTATAGGAAAGAGCTAAAGCAAGTCACAACATGAAGGTGAGTAAATGATGCAGTGCTGTTATTATTAACTAAAACTAGTATTAAAAATCGTTTTTGATTAATTGAAAATTTAAAATTAAATTAAATATCAATATTAGATGAAAAATATACATTAAAAACACTTTGAACAGCAATAAGGTATAAAATAACTTCTGCTTACTAAAAAAACTAAAACCAATTTAATTCGAAATATTTCCATATTTTAATTCTAAATATACCTTTTTAATTCTAAATATTTCCAATAATTTAACAACACATTTGCACATTCGTGGATCTCTAATGTCAGTTAATGGTCACATGACATGCATTTAAACAAATAAAATATTTCTTTAAAATTATTTATTTGTTTTTAATTTTACATTTTTATGATTTAAATTATTATTAGCTTTTTTTTAATCAACTCACAAATCTCAGTTTTGGAAACCCTGATATAGAATATAGACAAATCATATATTGACCCACACAGATAAGAGCAATAAGGTATAAAATAACTTCAGCTTACTAAAAAAAACTAAAACCAATATAAAAAATAAACTAAAGCTAAATAAATATATAAAAAAAATTATAAAATTGTTAAAAGTACATAAAAAAACGACTAAATTACAATAAACATTAAACCTGAAAATACAAACATAAAAGCTAGTACAAAATATTCACAAGCACTATAATAGTATATAAATAATATAAATATAACAGACTAGAATTTGAGAACTTTCGGGAAACACAGACTCGTTGAACTGCTGATAACGACAGAACTTGAGACCAGAGTTGTCTAACGATGCTTTCGGTAAACACACCGAGAGTTTGGAACACTTGGGGGTGAGTGAGTAAATGATGAAAATATTGTCATTTTTGTGTGAACTGGCCCTTTAAATATCCCCTGTGAGTGTGAGGTGTCATACGCACTCTTCAGTGTTGGGGTCGTACACCTCGCAGTCGTTGAGGACCCTGCCGAACACGTTGTTTCCCAGACTTCCTCCGGCAGACGTAGATGAGCCCGTTGGCCTCGACTGACCCGTGACTGCAGCGCGGCATCAGCATGTTGGGCTTCGTCTGCCACGTCTCCGTGCGCGTGTCGTAGCACTCGAACAGATTCAGAGCTGAACTTCCTATCAGACGACATCAGTGAGTACGTTGTAGTTCCACGGTTGGACACTGGGTGAGATTCGATGGATCATATCTGTCCTCATGCCCCTGCATAAACCCTCAAATTAGGCCTAGGCGATAAATCGATTAAATGAATTAATTCGAATTTTTTGTTGCGGCGATTTAAAAAATAAGTAAATTGAGTTTTTGTGTAATGTCACATCTTTGGCTCCCCGGAGTTTCCGTAGCGTTAGTTTCACTCACGTAGCAGTATGGCAAGCGACAATAACAACATCATAGCACACACGAAACATCATACAGCAAGCGACAACATGAGAGCGGGCTACCGGTGAGAGTGGGAAGTTTGTTCCTTACACCGTGTCCTAACTACACGCGACGCGATGAAATTCCAGCGACAGCAAGTGTGTCTGTCCACACTAGACGTGACGCGACTGTGAGATGCCACACATTCAGATGCTATGGTGTGAGCAGAGTCTCTCTGTGAAAGTGCACTGTTGGCCCGCACTCGCATTGGAAATGGGTAAGGACATAATCAAATCAAGAAATGACATTATTAAAAATCAAAACATTAACAAAATAAACTCATTGACTAATTTTGTTATGAAGTACAGTTGTATGTTTGCATAGAATTCATTTTGAACGCTATATTATATGCTTTCAAAATCTGAGGTAAATTATCCGTTATCGCTTGTGGCACAGTGACCTATTTTTAACTAAAAATAAATAATGTGTACTCATAACCAGTGTAATTTCTTCATTCTGTCAGCCGCGACGTCGCAGAAATAGGAACCGTTTCTAAATTAGAAACTTCGGGACTAGATTTGATGGCTGAGCACGGGCGGTAATGCACTCACTAACTATGTGTGTGCGGTTTGCGGGAGAATAAAATGATTCGCGGGACTCCCGCAAACTAGAAATATCTATGATTAAAATGTAAAAAGTAATAGATTTGTATTCATCTGTTGCAGAAAAGCATCAAGAACAACTAAAACAAAATAGAAACGATTTACAGGCCAGAATTTCTATTTATAACATGTTTGTAGCGTTGAGCGATGTGTATGTGTTGATTTCTTGAACGCAATGGCCAATTTAAGCATTTAAGAGACTGCCCTCAGCGCTCAAAACATACTTTTTCTTTAAGTGCTGAATTCTGTATGCAATGGCCTAAAGAGTCATACAATTTTCCTCAGATTTTAATGTTTTGGTAATGCTTTAGAAAATGGTGCTATTCTATCAAGGTGAATGTTTGTCTCCTTTTAGTCTAGACTACAAAGTGTGACTTAAAACACAGCTGGGACTGATTCCTAGAGGGTGTTCATTTATTTATTATTCATTTCAGAAATGAGGTTACTTATTTATTGCTTTTGATTAAATAAATCGGTAAAAAAATGCGTAAATTGAATTAAAAAAAATAAAATTGGAGATTTTATTTTAGGCTATATCGCCCAGCCCTACCTCAAATCCAAACCCATCGCGAATGAGGACAGACTCACCCACTTCCGATCCTCCGGAGGTGTAGATCTTCCCTTTAGAGGCGCAGGCGGCCAGACTGTCCCGTGGGTTTGGTGGCCCGAGTTTGGAGTACCAGCTGTCCTTCACCACGTTATAACAGTCCATGCGTTTGATGGGGAAGAGCTGCGAGCCGCCCAGGATGTAAACCACGTTGTCCCAGAACACCGGATGTGGCGTCCCGTCGTTTCTCAAAGGGGCAGCGAATGTCTGTCCCAGCTGTAGTCCTGAAACACACACAGATAACACACTCTTTGACACCCCCAGTGGTTTGTTGCGAATTGCAGAATTTAAAAATAAATTTAATAAAGGCAAACGCAAAAAAATATATGTATTACTATTATATTTATCACTTTGGGGTTTAATTTTTCAATATTTCATTGCAAAAATACAAATTAATATATTTATAAAAAATGTTAACACTGTATAAAAGCAAAAACTTCACTCAGTTTGTGATTGCCAGATAAGGATTAAACAAACTTTATATAAACTTTGATTACTTGAGCTGAAAAATGTATATTCATTATAATTTTCATGACTTATTTTTTACATTTTATTATTTTAATATTTTATATTGAAAAAGAAACCCTCCATAATCATTGATCTTAGTCCTAGTGGTTTGTGATTGCAGGATAAGCATTTTTTAAGGATCTTTATATAGAGACTTTGATTTCATAAAATGTAAACATTATGTATTACTATTTTAATTACTTTATGGTTTTATGTACTCTTTTTATTTTTAACATTTTTGTGGCAAAATGCTATTTATAAAAACAAATATTATATAAATTAAATATATCAAGAGACTTTAATTTACATAAAGCAGAACATTTATATCTAGGAAAGATTGATAAAATTGTATTTATTTTAGTCATTTTAACATTTATCGCAAAAAAAAGCCCACCAATTATTTTACAAATATTTTATTTTTCATTGCTTTCGCGCTGATGACCCAGTTCCTGTGATCAGTGTGAGGTTCAGTACCTTGGGGTTGAAGTAGCGGCAGGACTGCGGCTGTGAGCCTCCGAACAGAGCGGATGCGATAGTCGATGTTTTTCTTGCGGCGCGGTCGACTGCTCTCACCGGAGCTCCTCACGGTCCTCTGGAGACAGGAGATGATCACAGCATCCCACCTGAGGACACACACACACAGTGGCAGCTCTGCTTTACAGAATTATTGGTGGAAGAAGATCCTCAAGGACTACATATAGATGATAAAAACATAGAATAATTAAAAAAATACTAATTAAAAAATGTATAAAAGATTATATGAAATTATTTATGGATGATATATGGATGGATTGAATGATCAATGGAGAGATGAACAGATAGCAACGATAGATGGATGAACAGACAGACAGATGGATGGATGGATGGAAGATGCGATGGATGGAAGGATGATACATGGATGGATGAACAGATAGAACAATGGATGGATGGACAGATACATGGATGGATGGATGATGCATTGATGGATCATGCATGGATGGATGGATGCATGGATGGATGGATGCATGGATGGATGGATGCATGGATGGATGGATGGATGAATGGACAGAGAGAAGGATGGATGGATGGATGAACCGTTGGATGGATGCATGGATAGATGAATGGATGGGTGGATGAACCGATGGATGGATGGATAGATGGACGGATAAGACAGATAAAATGATAGATGAATAGATGGATAAAACTAATAAAATGATGGTTGGATTGATGGAGCGATAGAATGATGGATGGATGATGCATGGATAGATGGATGGATGGATGGATGGATGGATGATGCATGGATAGATGGATGGATGGATGGATGGATGGATGGATGGATGGATGGATGGATGAACCGATGGATAGATGGATGGATGGATGGATGATGCATGGATGGATGGATGGATGGATGGATGAACGATGGATAGATGGATGGATGGATGGATGATGCATGGATGGATGGATGAACGGATGGATGAACAGATGGACAGGACAGACAGACAGACAGACAGATAGACAGATAGAGTGGAATGTGTACGTGACTCACAGATGACCATCTTCAGGCACTCGGGGTTGTCCTGGATCAGTGGTTCTGCTTGAACAGTTTTACTGAGGAAGTTTTTGGAGACGAGAGGGAAACCGAACCTTCCCCAGAATATCTACGATGAACTGCTGGCGATTCGAACACGTCGTACTTCAGCCAGCGCACCGCGGCGTGATATGTCTGCACACACACACACACACACACACACACTCACAGTATAACTGACGCCAGTGTAACCCTGCTCACAACCCAGCATCCCGCGACCTCTGGCCTGATCTTGCGCTCGGACCGTGAGCGTGTCCTGCGTGGAGAAGGTGTGTGACCTGCGTAACGTCCAGCTGCAGGAACTCGTCCATCTTATACACATCTGTGAAGTGCTGGTGTATGAAGTCATCAGCCGACACCTTCAGCTCAGGGCAGTTCAGACACTCGGCCAATGAGCTAATGCCTTACAGAAGAGACAGCCAATCACAACAGCACATATATCTGCACAATACTTCACACTGACCGTTCACTTTCTACCAGTGTTGACATTCTTAAACGTACATTTTTCCATTTTGTACCTCTATGCTTTTCATCTTGGCCAGGTCGCCATTGTAAAAGAGAAAATGTTCTCAATGTGCTTACCTGGTTAAATAAAGGTTAAATGAAAAAAAGAGAGAGAGAGAGAGAGAGAGAGATGGCGACGTCTCACCCAGGCAGTTGGTGGCGTCCACCTGCTCCTTCAGGAAATCCACACACATCTTCTTCACCGGCTCGATCTGGTACTGGTTCAGCAGCGTTCAGCAGAGACTGGACATTATTACTGTTCACTGAGATTCTGAGATCAAACACAGCGCTCAGCTCAGTGAACACACACATGCTAAAGCTGACTAAACAGAGCAATACAAACTATCTTTTGGAAATTGATCTTATAGGAATAGTTCACTTTTAAAAAAACTTTTGCTGATAATTTACTCACCCCCATGTCATCCAAGATGTCCATGTCTTTCTTTTCTTCAGTCGAAAAGAAATTAAGGTTTTTGATGAAAACATTCCAGGATTTTCTCCATATAATGGACTTCAATGGGACCAAACGGTTCAAGGTCCAAATGAGAGTTTCAGTGCAGATTCAAAGGGCTTTAAACGACACAAGGGTCTCATGAATAAGGGTCAATTCATTCATTTCGTTCATTGAATGAACCAAATGACTCGGAAAAACACTTGGAAAAAGATTTGTTCATTTTGATGAGTTTGAACCAGGAGAGTCACAACGTGCGTCACAGAACAGAGCAATGTGAGCATTTGAGCTTATAAAACTTAAACTTTGATTTTTTTTTTTTTTTTTAATGAGCGATCGTTTCGCTTGATGAGTCCCTTATTCATCGTCTGGAATCGTTTAAAGCCCTTTGAAGCTGCACTGAAACTCTCATTTGGACCTTGAACCGTTTGGCCCCATTGAAGTCCATTATATGGAGAAAATCCTGAAATGTTTTCATCAAAAACCTTCATTTCTTTTCGACTGAAGAAAGAAAGACATGGACATCTTGGATGACATGGGGTGAGTGAATTATCAGCAAAAGTTTTTTAAAAGTGAACTACTGCTTTAAGATCGGATTTCCAAAAGATTATTTTATTCCTCTTTTCAGTCAACTTTAACATGGGTGTGTTCACTTAGCTAAGCCCTGTATACGGATTATGAATGTGTGTGTGTGTGGTCAGCCTCACCGTGCCGTGTAGACGAACTCCACCAGCAGCTCGATGATCTCTGGCTCCGCTCCTCCGAGCTCCACCTTCGTGATTCGTGGACTCCATCATACTGGCTGCACATGCAAAACATCAGGGTTCCTCTTACATGCTTCTGTGAACATCTGTGAACATCTAAGCTAACGCAGCTGGAAAGGCCTAATGCAACCCTCTACCACTGCTCAAACCATAATAACCAGAGTACAGGTCAAACTTGAAAAATTAGAATATGGTGCAAAAGTTCATTTATTTCAGTAATTCAACTTAAAAGGTGAAACTGATATATTTTATAGACTCATTACATGCAAAGTGAGATATTTCAAGCCTTTACTTGTTACAATTTTGATCATTGTGGCTTAAAACTTATGAAAACCCCAAATTCAAAATTAGAATATTGTGAAAAGGTTTTCATAACTGTAAGCCATAATCATCAACATTATAACACATAAAGGCTTGAAATATCTCACTTTGCATCTAATAAGTCTATTCAATAATAGTTTCACCTTTTAAGTTGAATTACGAAATTAAAATGAACTTTTGCACAATATTTGAATTTTTCGTATATTAGATTATAACTGGCAGAAAGTTTTCTCACATGTGAACATGAGGTTGAAGAAGTGGCTCGCAGCGGCCAGCACAACTCTGTGTGCCAGTATGTGTTTCCCATCCACAACCAGGACCACATCACAGAGGATTCCCTGCGCACAGGTCAAAGGTCATGCAGTGCATTAGACACAATACATGCACAGGCATGCATGCATATCGCATTAAATGTTTAATATCTAAAATTGTCCAAACCATTTATCCCATTACAATCATTCTATACTGTCTATTGTATGTTCTCATGAATATAACAAAAAATAATAATATTAATAAATAAATAAATAAATATGTTTATGTATGTATATCAGCAATATATTTAAAATATCAGCAATAATAACCCACAAACAGTTATTTCTGTGATTAACATAAAATACAAACTAAAAAACATAAAAAAGAGAAATGAGAAATTAAACAGACATGATAATAACAATTAATTTCAAGACTACTGTTTAAAAAATACATATAAATGATAAAAATTAAATAAAGTCAACATAAATTTACCTGTAATCTATTTTCAGTTTATTGTAAGACATTTACTATGTAAAGATAGTACATATTTTATTATGTATCGGCTATATATCAGATTGCATATGTAAGATCTCATTATAAGTGACGCATATATGATGAATATATATCACATACGTCAGGTTATGTCATGCATATGTTAGAAACTTAATATTATGTGATGCATGTGTCAGATATCTGATGATATTTACCTGTTTCCTCAAGTTATTCATCACTCCCATGATATTGGACAGTAATCTGTACTCCTCTTTTGGATGCTATCTTCTTCTCGTTTTTCTTTTTGGGTCCTAATGTCTTCTCGCATGGTGTGGCGGCCATGGTCAGCATGCTTTATTAGGTATATGACTAGAACGTTTATTTAATAAACCCTGAGCTTTTTAATAAACCGTGGAGCTCTGCATGTAAACATGGAAGCTAGGAATGATGTGAAGGAAGCGACAGGATTACACGATGCCCGTCTGCGAATGGATGCAATAAAAGTCCATTTCAATTTTAAATAAAAAAGGACGATATATATTTATGGCTCTTTTAATCTCCAAACAAAGATTTACTTTTCAGCCTGTTAGAGTATTTTAAGCACACCAATAGTTTTAGGGAAACGTTTATTTTATAAGGACACTGGCATGTTTGTGTACGTTTTCAGTGACAGAAATGATGTGAAGTAAGAACCGCGTGCCAAAATAAAAGTCCAACTTCAGGATTGACTTCAACCGTTTATTTTATTTTTTATTTTTATATTTCGAGTATAAATGTATAGATCTTTTGGAAAATGGTTCATGGTTTCTATTACATGATTACAGTATCATTTCAATCTAATTATTGGTTTTATTGATTATAGACCTACCTATAATAGGCCTAAATACATCGTATTTTTATTATATCAATTGTTTTGCTTTATTTTTTACTGATATATAAGTTTATTTAAAAGCATTTCTTATTAAGCATTTATTATCTTATTTATTAATAAGAGCATGACGTGTTTTTTAAAGGATTAAAATCACCAGTTCACTATATAAAGTTTTTTATAAGAACGAAAAAAATCAGTCAATGAAATAAATCAAGTCATGGTCAACTGCACTACAAACATGTAAATGAACAGAATATTAGCCATGTCATGTTATGTACACTAGATGTCAGTGTTAAAACAATTTTATATTACAGTAAAATCTGTGCATTAGTCAGTATAGATGTCTAAATTTAAAATAAATGGTGCTAAAAGTAAATTCATGGCTCTTGTTTGACAAACAAATTGGATGTTATAACATTCATATAGTCAAAATTATTAAATTGTTGTAAAACATGAAGGACTTAGCAAAAACTGAATTTTTATTTATGATTATTTTTCTTTTCCTCCAGCACGTTTTGATTATTTGAGGTGAAACTGAGAGGCCATTCAGGGCCAATTACACGAAATCCAATATTTCTGGGCTTAATGCCTGAGTGCAGACGGCTACAGCATTTACATTTATCTTTTGCCTCGGCACAGAGAGTTTTACATGAGAAGACGTGCCAGACTCTTGTCTGTGTTTAATGAGGTAGAGGAGCCTGTCTTTGGGTCTTAACAACAAGACCTCTCTGAGGTGGCCTTATTACAGCAACCAAAGCCTGCAGATCGCTCCGGCCCGGATTCATTTCTGAAAGCTTTCATTTGAACACCCTGATGTGTGAGAGGCATTAGTCTGTCTCCTCGTCCTGTCCAGCGCAGGAGGGATGAACACGGCTGGATGTTGTTCTCGTGGGCCGGGTCATCATCTTAGAACTGAGAAGAATGTAAATGTGTACCTTGAAATGCTTTGGATAAAAACATCTGCCAAATGCATAAATGTCAAATGTCAATGTCATCTGAAAGCTGACAAAGGTCAACTTGATTAAATTCTGATACACAAAGAATTATTCAAACAGCCTTGGATTCGGTTCAGTTAAACCTAAAATGTCTCGAAATGCTCGTTCTTTGACAGATACACATTTTTTGCCAGATGCATTTGGACATTGAAGTCATTGAATGTCATTGCACTACACAAAATATAAAATGCATATATAAATATAAGGGATGCACGATATATCAGCCACCACATCGATCAGCTGATATATGTTCAGAAAATATAGATATGTATCACTAAAAAATTCAGGATTATTTTCTTCAGCTGAGACACTTTAGATGAGAAGAAGTGCAAGGCTGTCATATCAGCTACATAAATTATGAGAACATTAGAATTGTGTGATTAAAATATAATAATAATACAAATTGTGATAAAAATGTAATGCATAAATATTTGCATTATAAAATAGCCTACTTTAAAATATGTAAGGAAACGTGCAGATTTGATCATGCACTGTTACATAAAATCCAATATTTGATATTTTGGTCATGCGACCTCCTTCAGACATATAACCTGACAGGTTTCACAATTGTAGATTGCATTCAAGAGAATTAGCTTTTCTTCTACAGGTTTTTGTCCCTTGAAATTATGCAAATGTATTCAGATTAAATCCTGGAACAACATTTGCACCTTTTGGCAGCCAAATACTGTGTGGATATTCAATCGCTCACATGGTCTTTCAAAAAGGCATTGAAAGAGGAAGAGATGGAGAAGAGGACAAAGCAGTTGAAACGACCTCTCATTGCAGTTTTGGATCCTGAAGAGGAAAGCGTATCTGAGTGTTTTCCCGTCTGTGGGAGAATCTGTCTCTGTGGTTTGGTGAAGCGCGGCTTTCAACCCTCTGTTGTCCTATTGATTCCCGTCTGTGGGAGTTTTTGTTGTCATCTCCTCTATAAAGGGGTTTTTCCTCCTTATCTTTTATAAAGTCGATTCCCATTAGGCTGCAAATCATTCTTCAAAAACTGAGATTTTTAGGCTTAAGATCTAAAGGGCCAAATAATAAAATAAAAAACAATGGATGAGGATGGTTGCATAACTTGCAGAACCAGATGGATGATAGAATGAAAGAACGACAGATAGACAGATATATAGAATGAAATAACAATATAGAGATAGATCTACAGACACACATAGACAGACAGACAGACCGATAGATAAACAGACAGACAGACAAGAACAGACAGACAGACAGACAGACAGACAGACAGATGATAGATAGATAGACAGACAGACAGACAGACAGACAGACAGACAGACAGATAGACAGACAGACAGACAGACAGATGATAGATAGACAGACAGACAGACAGACAGACAGACAGACAGACAGAACAGACAGACAGACAGACAGACAGACAGACAGACAGACAGACAGACAGACAGATGATAGACAGATAGATAGACAGACAGACAGACAGACAGACAGACAGACAGACAGACAGACAGACAGATGATAGATAGATCAGACAGACAGACAGACAGACAGACAGACAGACAGACAGATGATAGATAGATAGATAGATAGATAGATAGATAGATAGACAGACAGACAGACAGAACAGACAGACAGACAGACAGACAGACAGACAGACAGACAGACAGACAGACAGACAGACAGACAGAACAGACAGACAGACAGACAGACAGACAGAGACATACAGACACAGACAGATGATTGAAAAATAGACAGACAGACAGACAGACAGACAGACAGACAGACAGATAGACAGACAGATATATAGATAGATAGACGGACGGACGGACGGACATACGATAGATAGATAGATAGATAGATAGATAGATAGATAGATAGATAGATAGATAGATAGATAGATAGATAGATAGATAGATAGATAGATAGATAGACAGACAGACAGACAGACAGACAGACAGACAGATAGACAGACAGAGACATACAGACACACACAGACAGACAGATGATTGAAAAATAGACAGACAGACAGACAGACAGACAGATAGACAGACAGATATATAGATAGACAGACAGACGGACGGACGGACGGACGGACGGGCAACGGACATACAGACAGACAGACAGACAGACAGACAGACAGACAGACAGACAGACAGACAGACAGACAGACAGACAGATAGATAGATAGATAGATAGATAGATAGATAGATAGATAGACAGACAGGCCAACTCCGCCCTCAGTGAGCTGCGCGGGCCTCCGTCCGTCGGCGGAAATTAATTACCGAAAGACTTCTGCCATTGTTGGAAAGCAAAAGAGTGAGTTATTGTGCTGGAGTCGCTGTGAGCTGGATCTGTTATTTCTGTGTGTGTGTGTGTTCCTCACATCACCTCTCCGTCACTGCGCTCGCTGCCAAACTCACACACACGGGAAACTGTGAAAGCCTTTCTCTAACAAGCTGGATCCCGCATGAAAGCAAACACAACAACTACAACCTTCATTTACACACTGTAGGCCTACATCTCCATTCCTAAAGACACTGCTGGATCATTATGAAGGGAGAAATAACAGAAGACAATAATAATAATGATAATAATAACAGTAAAGTGGCTTTTTTTCACAGGTAAAATGATGCAATCTGTTGGTTCGAGCCACTGTCACAACAAGCTTCACATTTCAGTTCCACATGTGAGAGTTTGCAAAAAAATCGCCAACTATACCCTATAAATAGGGCGTTAAGGGGACAGCCATTTGTCCAAGTTGAAACCATAGTTCACTCATTCAATCCCACTGCAATAACAAGTGTACAGCCAATGTACTCGCAACGGCTGTCCGAATCATCTCACTTCACTTTTCATTCACGTCTTCAAGTCAACAGCACTAGTGGACTGACGTAGGGAATAGTGAATGAGGGTTTAGGGGCGATTTCGGATTCAGCCACAGTTTTGCATCATCTAAAGTCAACAAGACACTAAACATTTACTTTCTTAATACGTTCCATCAATGATTCATCAGTATTCATCAGTGCACGATTGACTGAAATAACTAAAACAATTCTGAAATAGCCTAATTATTTTTGACAGACAGCAAAAAATGGTGCTCAATGGTGCTTTGGTCCTCAAACACATTTTAATAATAACATTTGTATACTGCCCAAAAAATGTATACTAAATTGAATCTTTAGCCTACTAAAAAAATATCATAGAAAAATGCAATTGATTCAAGTGTTTCATATATCAAAATATGAAAATAATTGGTAGTATATGCAGTATGTGTGTGTGAGTGAGTGTGTGTGTATAGGCCTACTATATATATATATATATTTGTTAATAAAGAAAAAGATTTTACAACACCATATATATATATATATATATATATATATATATATATATATATATATATATATATATATGGTGTTGTTAAATATTTTTCTTTATTAATTTAATTCATTTATTAATTTTATTAACCAATCAACATTTAATTGCTTACATAATTCATTTTTAAATAACAATGTGAAACATAAACAAGCTCATTCTCCACGTCCTGGTCTAAAAGCTTCCCCATAATGCACTGCAAACTTACATTCAGATCTGACACACACACTTTGCACCATCACATCACTTCGGCAGGACAGGATTGAGGCTTGTCCTACATTTGGTCATTTTTTCACTCTAGAGCGGTAAAATGTGTTTCGAATGCCACTCCACGACAGCTTGCTTTGGATAAGACACCATTCAGAATCACATTAATGTCTTAAAAAGCTTCGGTGATTCACATGAAAACACAATGATAGTGAGTCATTTCATCAGCATAAGAACTATTATTTATGACAAACTCATGCCAGTTGTTGCTCATGCAATGACTCAGTTGTAGTTTTTTGAAGTCTCCTTCTATTTTCTAATTTTCTTCTGTTACGCAACGTGACATTTTATTTTTTGTCCGTATTTCCACTCACAGTATCATCTTCCTGTCTTTGACATTTCGCTCTCTTCTTTGATATCATGATGTAATGGTGTCATTGGCAGAATACTTAATATTAGTGTTTTTGGAAGTAATTTTGACTATTACTAAGAATGTGATAAAACCTTTAACAATAAGTATTATGTTTGAGTGTGTGTCACCTAGCAACCACCCAGAACACCTTAGAAACCTGCTTGCAACCACCCAAACACTGTAGCAACTAAATAACCATCACCTCAACAACCTTAGCAACCACCCAAATACTGTAGCAACTACATAACAATCACCTCAACAACCTTAGCAAACACCTAGCAACCACCAAAACAATGTAGCAACTACCTAACAATCACCTCAAAAACCTTAGCAAACACCTAGCAACCACCCAAACAACTTAGCAACTACCTAAAACCACCCCAAATACACTAGCAACTACCCAGCAACCACCCAAAACACCCTAGTAACAACCCAGAACACCTTTAGCAACGATCTTTCAGCCACCAAGAACACCTTAACAACCACTTAGCAACCCATCCAGGAAACATTAGTAATACTTAACAAGCAACTAAAACACTTTAGCAACCACCCAAAACACATCAGCAACCACATAACAACCACCCAAAACACCTTAGCAACCATATAACAACCACCCAAAATCACCTTAGCAACCGAATAACAACCACCCAAAACACCTCTGCAACCACATAACAACCACCCAAAACAACCTAGAAACCACCTATCAACAAACCAAACACCTTAGCAGCCACTAAGCAACCAGCCAAAACACTGTATCACTCATCTAAAAAACACCAATAACCCATTAGTAACCACTTAACAAGCAACTAAAAAACTTTAGCAACCATCCATAACATCTTAGCAACAACCTAACAATCACCCAAAACACCTTAGCAACCACACAAAATAACCTAGAAACCACCTAACAACCAATCAAAACACCTTAGCAACAATCTAAACACCGTAGCAGCCACTTAACAACCAGACAAAACAGTTTGACACTCATCTGAAAACCACCAAGAACCACTTAGTAACCACTTAACAAGCAACTAAAAAATGAAACAACTTTAGCAACCATCCATAACATCTTAGCAACAACCTAACAATCACCAAAAACACCTTAGCAACCATGCAAACACCCAAGCAACCACATAACAACCACCCAAAACACCTAAGTAACCACCAAAAAAACCTTAGCAACCGCATAACAACCACCCAAAACACCTAAGTAACCATCAAAAATACCTTAGCAACCGCATAACAACCACCCAAAACAACTCAGCAACCACATAACAACCACCCAAAAACACCTTAGCAAAGACAGAAAACACCCTAGCAACCACTTAACAACCAGACAAAACAATTTAACACTCATCTAACAACCACCCAAAACCCATTAAACCACTTAACAAGCAACTAAAAAACTTTAGCAACCATCCAGAACACCTTAGCAATCATCCAAAACACCTAAGCAACCACACAACAACCTTAGCAACCCCCCAACAATCACCACCCCTTAGCAACCCCATAACAACCACCCAAAACCCATTAGTAACCACTTAACAAGCAACTAAAAACTTTAGGATAGGAACCATCCATAACACCTTAGCAACCCCATAACAACCACCAAAAACACCTTAGCAACCACATAACAACCACCCAAAACACCACAGGAGCCACATGAATCGTCTTGGTAACCCGCTGCAACATCCTCACATTGTGGTGGCGGCTGATTTTGCACAGGTAAACACACCTCAAATAAAATATAATTTAATGTAACACACTAATGTCTCATCAGCACTTTACTGTCCATCATGCCATCAACTTATCTTGACACTCACACACTTGACATGATTTAACAGTGTCTCCGACAGCTCATCCATATATAGCTCTTCTTGTCAAACTACAGGTGTGTCACATTTAGCAAACACATGCCGAATGTGTGGAGATACTGAGTTTTTTCACTCTTCGCTCACACCTCAAGTTTTACAAGCAGAAGAAGACAAGAAACAAAGCGAGAGCTGGAGAGAAACAGAAGAAGACAGGAAATGAGGAGAGAGCAGCAGAAGGTGCCAAGCGGCGTGTTTGCTTGCTATAAACAGACACATTCAGGCGTGCTGCGTTTGAGTAAACATGAGCAGAGAGGAGACACACACTGAAGAGGTCAGACACACTTGTCAGATTCACAACAACTGACGAACACACAATCCAACAAAAGCAGATACTGAGCAATACTGTTAACATGAGTGTGTCAGACTGCTGTCACATGACCTCATGATTGCAGAAATAACACCACTTTGCATTCAAATATTTTGTGTAAATATGTATTTCAGCATCATGAAAGAGATCTCTTTTATATCTCAATTGTTAGAATGACGAATGAAAGAGAGCTTACACAACAGATCTCAATATGAACTCATATTTCTCATCAATAACCTGAATTGCTCCATATTAATTAATTACTGCATGAACATTTTCATGTTTGTTTTATTTTATTTGAGCAGAAACATGTGAAGTTGATCCTTAAATGAAATGTAAATGCCTTAACAACTTTAGCAAACACCTAGCAAAACATCCAAACAACTTGGCAACTACCTAACAACCACCCCAAACACCCTAGCAACTACCCAGCAACCACCCAAAACAAACACCCTAGCAACTTTCCCAGAAACATGTGAAGTTGATCCTTAAATGTAAGATAAATACCTTAACAACCTTAGCAAACACCTAGCAACCACCCAAACAACTTGGCAACTACCTAACAACCACCCCAAACACCCTAGCAACTACCCCAGCAACTACCCAAAAACTAACACCCTAGCAACTTTCCCAGAAACATGTGATGTTGATCCTTAAATGTAAGATAAATACCTTAACAACCTTAGCAAACACCTAGCAACCACCCAAACAACTTGGCAACTACCTACAACCACCCCAAACACCCTAGCAACTACCCAGCAACCACCCAAAACAAACACCCTAGCACTTTCCCATAAACATGTGAAGTTGATCCTTAAATGTAAGATAAATACCTTAACAACCTTAGCAAACACCTAGCAACCACCCAAACAATGTAGCAACTACCTAACAACCACCCCAAACACCCTAGCAACTACCCAGCAACCACCCAAAACAAACACCCTAGCACTTTCCCATAAACATGTGAAGTTGATCCTTAAATGTAAGATAAATACCTTAACAACCTTAGCAAACACCTAGCAACCACCCAAACGATGTAGCAACTACCTAACAACCACCCAAACACCCTAGCAACTACCCAGCAACCACCCAAAACAAACACCCTAGCAACTTTGCCATAAACATGTTAAGTTGATCCTTAAATGTAAGATAAATACCTTAACAACCTTAGCAAACACCTAGCAACCACCCAAACAATGTAGCAACTACCTAACAACCACCCAAACACCCTAGCAACTACCCAGCAACCACCCAAAACAAACACCCTAGCAACTTTCCCAGAAACATGTGAAGTTGATACTTAAATGTAAGATAACAACCTTAGCAAACACCTATCAACCACCCAAACAATGTAGCAACTACCTAACAACCACCCCAAACACCCTAGCAACTACTATTGGCCAAGTATGGAAACCCAGGGTTCTATAACCCAGAGGAACCCTTTTTTAAAGAGTGTATAGAACCTTTAGGAGTTCCAAATACATAGCGCTGATAGAACCTTTTAAGGTTCTATATAGAACCTTTTCTTCTTAAGAGTGATTAAGCTGTCCACCTAAAATAGCTTCTCCTGTGTGTGAGAGTGTGGTGTGTGTGTGAGAGAGAGTATGTGTGTGTATGTGTGTGTGAGAGAGGGAGTGAGTGAGTGAGTGAGAGAGAGTGTGAGTGAATGAGAGTGTGCATGTCTGTGGTGTGTGAGAGAGTTTGTGCATGTGTAGTGTGTGTGTGTGTGTGTGTGTGTGTGTGCGTGAGATCACTTCAGACTGAGCAGCGGGTTTGAAGCCCCGAGAGACTCGATGCCCATGAGAATCACAGATTCGTGCTGTTAAAACACCAGTGTGTTGCCATGGAGGACTCACACAACCTCTGTGTGTCATATTTAGCTGTTCAGTGTTAAAAATACATTACAATAACACACACACACACAACAGCAAAGTACAGGCCGTTCCCATACAACAACCAATATCTCACAAAACAAACACAATCAGTGAATATTAACACTTCAAATATGCTGTGAATATTAAATAAAAGAAAACATACTGGCGGGAAAAACATATGAAGTGGCAAATCCCCAACAGCTTCTCCGAGTTGATCCGATCTGCAGTTTCTCCTTTGGGAGGAGGGATAACAGACACAGAGGAGACGAGTTCAGGCTTTAGATCAGACATGGTGTGGTTTAGGGAAGATCTGATGAGAAATGCTTGAGCTCATATTGAGACCTTTAGTTGCAGACTTTGGTATCTTGTCAAATGTGACACATTTAATTCAGGAGAAACATCTGAGAAGCTGAAGTCTTGGTTTCCTCTCGGCGCTCGCGTGTGTGACCTTTGGCCCGCACGAGAGCTTTAACACTTTCTGCTGTAACCGAGGCTGTAGAGGAGGACTCACACACACACACACAGGCCATCGCTTTCACCGGGCAGTTCCTGATGAAGGCGGGGGGATGTAGGTGTGTGTGTGTGTGTGTGAAACTATTCCGGTGTGAGATTTAAACATCCGCCCACTGAAAGGTGAGGCGTACAGATCTTACGTAACACAGTAGGAAGGACAAAACATGCCAGTTTCACTTTGTGTAACTTTATCCAGGGTTGGGATGCTGTTGATACTGTGTGTATTACTGTATATAATAGAGAAATATAGAAGCCATAAGTGATGTCTGGCCTTGAGGAAATAAACATCTTGGCCCTTTAATAAAGTTTTATTTTGGGGCAAATTTGTAGTTGTGCCCGGAGTCAATTGCTTTATTTGTGTTAATAATATTTGTACAATATTTTCAGCATATTTTGATGGTTTATAGGGTCAATAAAAACAAATTAAAATATTTCCTATGGATAACACCTATATATATATATATATATATATATATATATATATATATATATATATATATATATATATATATATATATATATATATATATATATATAAGTTATATTATATACGTGTATGAATGTATGTTAGAGATCATTGACATTTTGAATCAATGAGTCGATTCACCACACAAAGACTTTGCAAAAGTATCTTTGAATGATAGTTTTGAAACGATTCATTGAAATGAACTGATTCACAAAAAAAGAAACAAATTAACAAATAATGACACTATTTATAAAGACATCTCTGTCTTAACTCTCTCAAAAATATGTCTAATTTCAGGAAACTTACAAAATAAATAAAAAGTATAATAATATATAATATTCCTCGATGTATATTGCGGACAAAATTATTGTGAATACAATGTGAATATTCGATATATATCCAACATTAAACGCATCACAAAAAGACTGAATGTTCTTGCGGATCATGATGGTTTAATTAGGCTATATCTCAGATATCTGTTCTCTAAAGTCAGACTGTTTCTATCAGACTATTGTTTGTACATCACGAGTCACACAATAGAGGAAGATCTGCTTTCATGATGTGATTTCACACATTTCACTTCTGAGAAATAACAGTCTGTGCGACGACGTTTTGTGTGCAAATACACACAGTCCTCTTAAAGTGCAGCTTTACACACAGAAATCAACATCCAGTCAGTGTTATTATTTCACAAAGGAAGAAGGACAACATGTGAGTTTGGAATAATTATGAAAGTAAATGACGCCAATTTGATTCTGAATAGAAAATCACATTTTAGTGAAGGAGCACTAGAAGTGTTTTTCACATTTCCTCACGACTTTAATTGGAAAGAGTTTTTTCTCATTAGTGGAATATTTCGGAAGCAGTGCAGGAGAATGAGGAGTCTCAAACGCCTCATTAGCATGCACACACTCTCCACAGAACACACAAATCAAACAGTCATTCCCGAGTGAGATATTGTGCTTTTGCTGTCATTAGATTAATTGTTTAATAAGAGAGTAAAGCCTCGCCGCGTGACCAATATGAGCTTTTTTAATCGGATCTTATTGTTTACGTCGCACGAGACCGAAAAGCTTTAGGATTAATCCTTCCGGTTTATTCAGTCGTGAAGGGGTTTGGATTTGAGTGATCAGAGGCCGAACACATCCGGGGAATGTCGAGGCGATTCACCTCGCTGCACGTCAAATAAAAGAAAAATCAGAATAAAGATTATCTCAAAGAAAGCAATTATGTTTTTCTTAGGTCTCCTGGCGTTCGGCATCCCAGAAATCTCACATTTGACTCAAAGGAATCGGCTACAGCAACACAAGAGCTCATCAACAATCAAACATTTCTCATCAGATTCTCATAAGGAATTCTATTTTTGAATCGATTCACCACACGGAGAACTGAGTTTGAAAATAATGCAAATTAATCTTTTAATCACAGTTTTGAAATGAAATGGACAGTTTGAACCAATTCACTAAAATGAATCAAATTGATAAAAAAATACGAATATTTAAAAAATAAAGACACTGTTAAAATATAATGAATTTGATCAGATTTTAGAATATAGGCTATCAAAAGTCAGAGATCTCAAATATTTCTCGGATTCTCCTGACGGTCTATAAATCAAAGTTTCGAATCAATGAATCGACTCACTTCACAGAGACTAGAAACAGTTCATTGAAACGGACCATTTGAACTGATTCACTAAAATAAAACTAAAAGACCAAATAATATTATATTTCTAAATATAGATCTATATATAGATCTGCTATAGTTTAGTTAGTGCCTATAGCATACTGTATACACACACATATATAGGCTACATATAAATAATCAAACGATAGCAGATCTGAGCACATATCAAATGACAGAGATCTCACACATTTGATTCTTGAAATATTAAAATAAACATTTGAGATAACTTGATACTTATAGAAACATGAAGTCTCCTGAGAGCAAACTGTATGCAATAACATTTTCATGGACATCATTTGCATCTGTCAATCTTTTGTGCACATATTCATACAAACACTGTTTGTGAGATGCATGATGGTCTCTAAGATAAGATATTATGATTCCACACCACAGAAAAATATGGTCATAAACTAGATTTCTCTGGAGGGCATGTATGTATCACATATGATCGGTGCTTTTATTTAATGTTTATTGCATTTGGGACACAACATGTGTCCCAAACACATGATCACGTTACGGTTCCACACAGTATGAGGAAACAACAAAGAGATGGCTCAACTGTCTCAGCCTGTGTTCATATTTATAGACCCAGAATCCACAGGGACCTTCTCTGACTGGAGCGTTCAAAGACATAAAAATAATTAAATGTGAACATGTCCGGGCCTGATCGCAATACTACAACCACATGTGCCAAAGCAGAGGATATTAAATATAATTTATCATAATTAACGACCTGAACATATAAGGACGGGTGATTGGGCAAAGTCATTGCAAATTTTATCTAATTAAACATGAAAGTATTTTGCAATCATTTTAGACATTTTTTCCTTTGGAATAAAAGGTTCTTTAAAATTGAGTGAAGTAGATCCCATTGAACCTTTTTATTTGTGTGATTGGACCTAAATAAACACTTTTCATAATTTTGATAAATTGAGAATCATGATTTTAGTTTGTTGTGTAATTTTATATATATAAATACACACACATGCTTGTATATATTTAATATTTTCATGTATATACTGTATATAGATGCATGTGTGTGTATTTATATATATATATATTAAATAATTATACACAGTGCACCCACATATATAATGTAAACACAAACTTTTATTTTGGATGCGATTAATCGTGATTAATCGTTTGACAGCCCTAGTTTTTTGTTTCAAACAGAGATCACGATTCTGAACTGACAACTAAACAAAATAACATGTAATTTAGAGGTTCTGCCAAAATGTCCATTTAAAATGTTTAATTAATATAAATGAATTATTAAAAAATATTGGTTTGAATGAATGATTCAATGACTCTTTCATTATGAATCAGTGCTTTTTGAACAAATCTCATTAATGAACAATTCAAAGACTCACTCGTTTCATTACTAGATGAATCAGTGCTTTCTGAACAAATCTCTTGAATGAACGATTCAATGACAAATACATCTTTAACAATCACTTGTCAATATAGTAATGTAATGATAGAATCGTTGTTTGAAGCACCAAGTTACTTTCAAAAGGTGCTTAATGCTAGCCTGGCATGCCAGACCTACATCTAGATGTTAGGTCTGGAAACTCTTCATTGACAGGGCTCAATCGGAGGGGCGGGATAAATGGTTGTCTTTCAAATTCTCTCTGCACGCAATTGGATAGCGCTAAAGCCAATCAGAGCAATGAAGAAGGTGACGTACTCAGCGGAGCAAGTTGATATATTAAACGTTTACCGCATCCAGTCCAGCTGTCAACATTGTATATTGAAAATAAGGGAGATTTCCCGGAATCCATCCCCAACATAAGGGATTTTTGTTTTGTTTTTTACACGACCCACAAACTTTAAAAATAAAACACTAATCATTAAAAGCCTAAGTGTATAACTAGCCTACATGTGTGAGAGAAAAGAGACAGTATGTGTGTGTTTGAGAGAGAAATAGACAGTGTGTCATTAAAAAAATAATATCATAGAGAATGTTTAAATACTAATATCAACTTACGAGGGAAACGGAGGCGGAGTAGTGGCGCTTCGGAGTGGTGGAGATAATTCGGGAGAGGTCCGTGCACCTTACCAATCAAAGCGCGCGCTGACATGGAGTAAAACCTTTATCCTCGACGACAAAATGACAAGTTGATGATAGTTTCGCCACAGCTTTTTTGTGACAGCGCTCGTGGCGCCGGCCTGCATCTGAGGACTAAACGACCTAAAATCAAATATGTCCGAGCTGGCTCTGACCGTCGTAACTCTGTCGTCATTATGTTAAGCCCGCCCGCCAACTCTATACACGATGTGATTGGCCCGACACTTTGCGGCAAAATAATTTTGCTGCCGCTAGGGTCCGTCTGAGATTTCTAGGCTAGCTTAATGCTATTTTGTTCACTTCCATAGAAATCAGTGTTTATATACGTTTAACTATAAATGTTTAATCCAGTATAAAACGGGAGCTGGTTGATTTTCTGTTTAATGACTGTACGAGAAATCGCCCGTTCCCACGAGGACGTGTCAACCTGTCGATGCTTTCACAAAATTGCTTTTTTGAATTGAAAGCTGAAGGTTTTGAGTGCGTTTGTTTCTTAAACATTTGCCCTTGGGAGTTATAATTTTTTTCAACTTGTCTTGCATTGATTTAGCATTTCATTTAAGCACAGAAGCTGCAGCACTCAATACCTTTTTCATCATTATTCTCATTATCCTCAAATATTTTTAAGTCTGGAAATGCAATAACATCCAAGGTGATATGCATCAATTAAAGAAGAAATTAAATATAAATATATCTATGGAAAACTGTGAAGACTGTAGCAGTGATATAATGATACTGGGTTTTCTATTGCAATAAAACCAAAAGAAAACATTTTAAAATCAAGTGTCATGTGTATACAACTTGCTTTGATGCTTTTCTAATCTAATTCTAGTTTCTGGACTTTTAAAGCAGAGTTATATATATATATATTATGATTTTAGTTTACTATTTTCAAAGCTTTTTTGTAGCTCGATTCTGCTGTATATTGCAGACCAAATTAAATACATATTATTACTTCTTAAACTCAACATCCTCCAATGGATCTGAATGTGTTCAGAAATGAGAATCATTTTAGAAGCTCAACATGTCACAGCTTAAACCGCCTTAAAAATAGACCCAATATGTGGTCCTGTTTTAGACACGACGCAATGATAATAGACGTCCGCACTTCAGATGGAAAAGGACAACAGATGTCAGTGTCAGAGACTTCAAACCGCAATTCGTCTCGCTTCAAACCTTCTGTTTACATTTCAATCCTCTCAGATTTGGCCTCTTGTCAAGAATTCGGCCCTTGTTTTTGTATTCATGACTGTACTTTGCATCTCAGTGCCAGAGAATTGCCACTAGATGCAAATTTGACACCATGCATGCTTGAAAGAGACATAAATATTGAACATGTTTTTGTCTGATATTGTTGGCTTGTGTGTTGGTTAAATTCTTAATGAGATGTACAATCGTTAATACTTCCACCCATGTAAAAAACACATGCACCATTCAGAGACAAACAGGCTTTTCCAAAAAACCTATTGAGCTGCAGTACTGTCCATCTCTTGTTTTAATATGCCTGTCTATCTTTTAGAACAGCACCTTAAACCTTAAAGGAGTAGTCCAATTTAAAAAAAAAAAATGCTGATAATTTACTCACCCCCATGTCTTTCTTTCTTTCAGTTGAAAAGAAATTAAGGTTTTTGATGAAAACATTCCAGGATTTTTTCTCCATATAATAGACTTCAATGGGGACCAAATGGTGCAAGGTCCAAAAGACAGTTTCAGTGCAAACTATACTGTTCAAAGGGATTTAAAGATATCAGACGATGAATAAGGGTCTTATCAAGCGAAACGATCACTCATTTAAAAAAAAAAAAAAAAAAGTAATCTAAATAAAAAAAATATTTTTTCATGTCATTTGGTTCATTCAACAAACGAAATGAATCCCGAGTTGACTCGGAAAAGGTTTTTTCATTTTGATGATTCTTTAAATACCACCTAAGTAATGTCCATCTCTATGTTGTCTGTCTTTTAGAACAGCCCCGCCTAAAGAAGGCATCTCACTAGGTTTTGTAACAAAGGCGAAAAAAAAGTATACTAGGAACAGTGTGAATGAATCTTTTATTTCATTTTCTCTACATCATGCATTTACAATGTGATGCACCATTGGTCCTCCTCCAGTTTTACGTCGTCAAGGTATGCCACTTTTTTGAGGACAAGTCAGTATCATGTATACCAAGCCAAAACATGGTACACAAAGATGAATAAATTACTTAACGTAATTATAAACATAAACATAACATAGGAAGAAACACATGCCTCTAATTATCTTCCAATGAAAGCCCCTTCACATGATTCACGTTCGATTCCCCAACGCAAGATACGTGATACAGAAACGCATCAGGTCCAAATACGTCTCCAATAGTAAGTCATTTTTATGGCCTCAATGAATGCTTTGCAATGTGACAATCACAGGCAATCAGATTGTATTTGACGTTTAATGTGTGGAGCTTCAACAAGAAAGTGTCCTGAAAACTTGTGTTTGATGAAGACCAAACCTCACATTTACATGGGAAAGATGGTTAAACCTCTTCAGGACACGGTGTTACAAACTTAACTTGTCACTGATCTTTCGAAAAGTACAGTTGAAAATAAATAAGAAAATTAAATCAGTAGAAAGAGTAATATGTATATCTGTTTCTGGAACATCTAGAAAAAATGATGAAATGACGTTCAGAGTAAAGGTTGGATAAGTCTCCGATTTTGGTACTTTTCTTGAAGGGGTGTGCATAAGACTAACATGACATATGTTATGAATATGAAAGAGTTTTATGCATGTTTGTGACTGTCATTAAGTGTCATTTGTCAATTATGACATTTTTAATGCAAATATGACGTTGTTTCAGATGTCCTTGTCATGACAACTTGACTTTACTAAGACAACACCAGTCAAAAACATGACATACATGATCAAACTTAAGAAACCACCTCGCTTTATTGGTTAACATTACATTAAACTGTCAGGTGGTTGGTTGTGACATTGGCTGTCATGAAGACATTATAACATTTTCATGACAAATTCAATGTGTACCGCTGTAGTTGAGGTCACAATAAATATTCATGACACAGTTAGTTTACTCACCCCCATGTCATTCAACATGTCCATGTCTTTCTTTCTTCAGTCGAAAAGAAATTAAGGTTTTTGATGAAAACATTCCAGGATTTTCTCCATATAATGGACTTCAATGGGAACCAAACGGTTCAAGGTCCAAAAGACAGTTTCAGTGCAAACTACAAACTGTTCAAAGGGCTTTAAACGATTCCAGAAAATTAATCTTTTTTTCTCTACAAATCTTTTCCAGAGTCAACTCGTTGAATGAACCAAATGACACGAAAAAAAGATTCGTTCATTTTGATGTTTATAAAACTTATAAAACTTAAACTTTGTTATTTTTTTATTAAATGAGCGATCGTTTCGCTAGATAAAACCCTTATTTATCGTCTGGAATCGTTTAAAGCCCTTTGAAGCTGCACTGAAACTGTATTTTGGACCTTGAACCGTTTGGTTCCCATTGAAGTCCATTATATGGAGAAAAATCCTGGAATGTTTTCATCAAAAACCTTAATTTCTTTTCGACTGAAGAAAGAAAGACATCTTGGATGACATGGGGTGAGTAAATTATCAGCAAAAGTTTTTTTTTTTAAGTGAACTACTCCTTTAACATAATTTTATGTCAAGTTGTCATGACAAAGACACTGACAGGTTATGATGTATTGGTTTATGTAAAGGTATCATAACAAAGACATCTTAAACAATGTCATATTTGCATTCATAATGTCATTATTGAGCGAAAGACACTGTAACATGCATAAACCCAATTTCATTTTCATGACATGGTTATGAAGGTGTCATGCCAGTCTAATGCACACCCCATATGCATAAGTCCAATATATTGTCCAATATCTCTAAGCAATTGAGTTTTTTGTTTCCTGGAGGCCGAAGCATTGCACGACGCATTGAAGCCTTGACATGAATCATGTGAAAGGGCCTTAAGAAAACATCACGTATCAGTGCCACTCAAGACTTGCTAACTTCATTCGTATTCCCCATATCTTTGTGCAGTAAAGACATATCCCGAGCAAGACCCGAGTCCGAATGAAACGCTTCAAAGCAAAGTTATCCTTAGCTGGAAGAATGAGAGACTTATATAGACGAGTATTTCAGGCACTTAGAAAATCTCCCCCCGTGTCCTTGGCTACAGCGTGCTTCACTGTGGAGTCTGCATTGAGAATCAGCTTTCTTTCCCAGCACAATACAGCGTGTTAGACAAGGCAAAAGACTAGATAAGTACATTCAAAACACAATTCTTTAAAGGGATTTCAGGTACCTTCCTACGCAAACGACCAAGCTCCTTATCTACAGTGAAGTCGGGTGAGCGTGCTCCTAACGTTTCCGATGAACCGACGTTGAAGCCACGATCGAACGTCATTACTATAACGGCAACAACCTTGGAATTTAATTACCGTTTAAAAAGTTTCGTTAAAAAAGAACTTCACAGGATACTCAAGTTACAATAAAGAAACAACACTCATTTCACTCACAAAACTACCGTAGTATTTCCAATTTGTGGACATGGTACTAATTGGCAATTCCCCCAATGATCAATACATTACAGTTCCCCAAAATGGTTGCATCCATCATAATACCATTTAACAACTTTTGGACATCATGGAAATACCACAGTGTCCTTGGATCAGGTGATATATGAAAGGCATCTGAAACTTACTATCCTACGGCACCACCGTAATCCGTTTCCTAAGGGCCCTGATTTCCTCCCTGTTTTCCATCTCCTCTCTCCTCCTGCCGTCTTTCTGTCCTCTAGCTCTCCCCGGGGCGTTGCTTTGCTGGACTCAGCAGTCATCCGTAAGAATGAGGCTCGTAATAGAGTGACAGCTGTAATTTTCTGCTCACGACCAGCCAGAATTACTGTACATACACAATGAGTGCTGGCGGCTGTACCGCAACAGCGCCGGGGGGCGCCTGAGCGTCCCTATATACTTCCAGGACGCCACAAGTTGAGTCAGAGTTTGGTTTCAGGGATGGAAGCTGACGTTTACGAAAACACACTGGGCATCTCATGTTACACATGGGGCCTTTTTTTTTACGCACGGAGAGTTACGACATCGACAAAGAGTCTCTACGAGTACCGTTACGACAAAAGACTCGAATGGAGGTATCGACTACGTCTCCTCGCTACTTTTCCGAGAATCACGCTGACAAGCACCACACCGCTGTGCTCTACGACTCACGATAAAAAGTGGACGAGATTTAACGCAACAAACAAAACGAAAAGCTAAAAATGCCGAACTTTGGAAGAAATGTCCCGCATTCAGCCCAAGGTTCACTAATAAAGGGCGTGCCACACCGTTTTTTAAAGGTTTTTAAAATGCCTCGCGAATTGTCTCTATAAAACTGGGTAGCATCAAAACATCGTAGGGTTTTTACAAATCAGTGGAGTCTAATAACATTTGCACCTGAGATTTGAGTTCTCAAAATACCTGTACTGATCATCATCGCCTCTCAGTGATTTACGACCCGTTCTGACTGTACTAGTTAAAATAGAAAATGACTCTGTGTCGATGTGCCTGAAGACAAGTTCTCGCTCTAAACGGCGGGACTGGACCACATTTAAAGGACAACTTTACGATTGTTTTAATGCCACCTTGACGTCGCTTTCTCTTTCATTATAAGGACACAGAGTTGGAAGTTGTTACAAATTGTTCTAAATACATACTCAGAAACAGGAAATCACATTGGAAAAAGAGAAGACAGGTGTAGTACGCTAGACGACATTTACGATTCGCGTCACAATAGTCAACATCCTGGTTTAAAGGCCGTTCACACGAAGAATCGAATAACTATGTTAGCGTGCACACCAACGCTTGATAACGTTCTGTTTTATTATAAGCACACACTGCAGTTTTGTTGTCTGCCACGTTGAATGCTCAAGTGATTCCAACGATTCCAATTAGGGACAAACATTTTGGCCAATACGATAACCGATATTAAAAAAAAAAAATCTCAAAGATTATATAAAAATAGATAGAGTTAGATAGATAGAAAAATAGATTTAGAAGCTATCGGCCACATATTCATCGGCTTTCAAATATAACAAATTACTGATAACCGATAATTTATTATATTTGAAAGCCGATAACTGATATATTGGCCGATAACTCTAAATCTAAATTTGTATATAGTTTTTGAGAGCCTGATTAAAAAAAAACAAGTCTCATCATTAAAATCCATGTTCCAAGCACATTTAGAATTAAATTATAATATTCTCATGTTCTATGTATCCAATATGACGGACTTGTGTTACACTGAAATGTTTCCAATCCTATTTCAAGCGATTTAAAACCATTCGTGGCGAACAGTGCGCATCTGAAGTGTCTCAGCTGAAGGAAATAATGCATTAATTATCAGCTTTAATATATCAGACCAAATTTGTTTGGGGGTCGATAACGATAGCATTAAAAATTTGCATTTATCGGGCCGATACCAATATGGTGGCCGATAACTCTAAATCTATATTTTTTGTATAATTTTTGAGAGCCTGATTAAAAAAAAACAAGTCTCATCATTAAAATCTATGTTCCAAGCACATAATTATAATATTCTATGTATCCGATATGACGGACTTGTGTTGCACTGAACCGTTGGAAGTGTTTCCAATCCTATTTCAAGCAATTTAAAACCATCGTGGCGAACAGTGCACATCTGAAGTGTCTCAGCTGAAGGAAATAATGCATTAATTATCAGCTTACATATCGGACCAAATTTGTTTAGGGGTCCATAACGATAGCATTAAAAATTTGCATTTATCGGCCGATACCGATATGGTGGCCGATAACTTGAAATCTATATTTTTATATCATTTTTAAGAGCCTGATTAAAACAAAACAAGTCTCACCATTAAAATCCATGTCCCAATCACATAATTATAATATTCTCATGTTCTATGTGTCTGATATGATGGACTTGTTTTACACTGAAATGTTTCCAATCCTATTTCAAGCAATTTAAAAATATCTGGTGAACAGTGCGCATCTGAAGGAAATAATGCATTATCAGCTTTATATATCGGACCAAATTTCTTGGAAGGGTCGATAACGATAGCATTAAAAATTTGCGTTTATCTGCCCAATATCTATATATAGTAGCCGATATTTTGTGCGTCCTGAACCAATATCTTTCTTCTGTGTTGTTATGGTTATAGCCGGGTGCGGATGTCACTATAGAATCAGGAAAGATTATTAAAGCTTTATCGTCCTTGGTGTGAACGGGCCTTTAGTCTTGGTATCGCCATCACATGACCGTGCTGATGTCCTTCCTGTTTGTCCGGCTTCTTGGGGCTTGCTGGGAAGCGATTTCAAGTACTCGAGGTGTCGTCTGGCGTCTTCTTGGTTCTGCCGTACATAGTACACAACGTAAGAGATAACCATAGCAAACCAGCCAAACATGGTCACCAACATGGCGTAGTCGGTGGTCCGCTTGGCTAGGTTGCACAAGTCCGCGTCCACGGCCAGGAACGGCTGGCCCTCCTGGTCTCTCAGCTCCGAACTACGGCACAACACGTGCGTGGCGGCCTCGTGGTTGTGTGCCATGCCGCCCAACGCTTGCTGTAAGGCGCAGTCGCAATGCCAAGGGTTGTTGTCCACCACCACGCGCGTGGCTTCAACCGCGCGAACGCCTCCTCTGTGGACGCTGAGTGATGCGGTTATGAGACAAGTCCAGCACTTCGAGAGATCCCTCTAAACCTACGAACGCTCCCTCACTCGAGGGTTTCCACGGCATTGTGAGATAGATTGAGCCTCCGAAGCATCCTCAAACCGTGAATATGCGATCGGGCACCAGAGATATGTGATTTCTGTCTAGTTGCAGTAGCTGGGTTTCCGGCGGGACGTCAGGCGGGATCTCCTTCAAGCGTGAGAGACTACAGGTGACGTTGAGGCCGTGCGCGGAGGGCTTTCGGACCGCTGGCAGGTGCAACCCCTTGGGACAGGTGCTGGCAGACGGAAAGCACAGGACCATGAGCACCAGGCTTTGCAGGAGCAGACACATGGGGATGGAGCGCGAAGCCACAGGTCCAACGGCGTCATGCCTGACAGGCAGTCAACATATCTCTGACGCTGAGGGCCGTTCACGTGGAGCCCCAGGCAGCCGGGACCGCGCCGTCACCAGGATGCGTGGGTCTCGCGACTCTCATCGTCTGTTTGAGCCTGCGGAGGGAGAACACACAGTGAAGGAGAGCGGATCATTTATGGGTCGGGATGACACCTCTCTCCATTACTCAGTACATACAGAAACGCTCTGTCTGAGAGGCCTGTCAGAACAACTCTGCACTGAGTGAAATGAGGATAACTAAAGAAAAACTGCAATATCTGGCAGATTCATCTGTTTATATAAGGATAAACTTTATTAATCACACACTGGGGAAATTCACAAGTAAAACACAAAAATATAGGGAATGGGAAATAGAAGAGGATATAGTAAGATAAGTTACAATAATAATAATAAAACATCCGCATTCACACAATAACCAACCTTATGTAAATAATATGAACACAAATAAATATGCGTATGGATAAAGGTAACATATTGCACAGTTGAACGTTATCAATAAACAGAAGTGTTTTGTTCATTTGACTGTTCCAGAATGTAAAATTCAGTCTCTTCTGCTCACAAATAGATGCATTTATTTCAAAAATACAAAGTATTTTATATATGACAAATATAAAATGCGTCATTTGATATACCCATTTCTAAATATTTCAGCAGCAATTACTCCAGTCTTCAGTGTCATACGATCCTTCAAAAATCAACATTTTACACACTTCTCTTCACACTGTATCAACATTATGTTTGCCACCTTGCTTTATAAATGAAAAAGCCTGTATTGTTTGATCCCTGGTGTTTACAGTAATGTATGATTAGACAAATGCATAAGCAGGCAGAATGAATGCAGTGGGCCTTAATATTGAGGACAGTGGGTAATTTTATTATTATACGGTCGGTGGTGGCAGAATATATTGTGCATAAATGAGTGAATGTTTGCATTCAGAAATCGTGATTGTATCTTTTGGTACATTGAACTTAAATCTGAAACAATGAATGCAAAAATAATTTTCACAGATGGTATTCTAGTTGCATTTAGTATAAACTTACCTGTTTTAATTAGATTGCGTCACCATAATCAACACTTTTGTTGTTGTGCCTGATAAATACTGCTTTGATTGTGCAAATAAGTTTACACTAAATGCAACTAGAAAACTGTCTGTGAAAATTATTTTTGCATTCATGTAGTTTCAGATTCAAGTTTTAATCATGATTTCTGAATGCAAACATTCACTCATTTATGCACAAAATATTTTGCCCACTGTATAATAATAAAATTACCCACTGTCCTCAATATTAATATATATATATAACATTCCTCCTTAAATAGCTTCAGTGCAGTTAGTTAAGGGATAACAGCAAATCATTCATTATAACAATATAAAGCCCCACAGGGTGAAACAAGACCACAAATGATCACACTGTCTGGGTTTATTTATTAAACTAAATATTTTACTTCTCAATAGACCAATTAGTGAACAACTCTAATTATAGACTGCTTGACTGTAGTTTTAACTAATTTACCAGGATGCTTTGCATAAATATGACCTAAGATTTTTTGGCAAGGCCATTCACATTTCCAATTAAATGCATCCTTTTGTAATCTCCTGTGTGAGCGTGAAGTGACCCGCATGCGCAGAAAGAGTACTCAACGGTCAACAACGTCACTTGTATTTCTTTTAGTTATTTACCTCTTGTAACCACAGAGCGCCCCGCGGCCTCAGATCACTTGCACGTGGCTGTGGTTACAAACCGCTCGTTTCGTGTCTTAGGCCATCAATGTGTACTTACATTTACAAGTCATTAAATCATGTTTAATTTGGACTTCTCTGTGCATGCTCTTTGAGGTGGTGACCATAGACCTCCATTATATGACTGACAGACAAGAACGGTTTGACCTAAAAATATCAAAATTGAAACTACTGTGGAAACATAGACACCTACATCTTGGATGCCCTTGAGGTAAGATAAAACATAACAAAAATTAATTTCAAAGTAAATAAAATCTCACATTGACTTGCTGCCGTCACCTTTTTCCTGCCTACTTCAAAGGAGAATTATGACATTTGAATGACGCATATCAATGACGTGCGGGTCGGATATATGTGACCTGGCATTTCAAAAGATCGGATACATTTTGGATTTGGACCACATACCCAAGTGGCCTGGGTCGCGTTTGAAAAGATTGGATGAGAAAACGTCCAGAGTGTCATGAAAAGATCAGATACAGGTTGCATAGGGGCCAAAAAAATCTGAATTGGGTAATTTTCAGCCTGCAGTGTGAACGTAGCCTAACAGTCCCCAGGGTAACTCCTGAGCAACTACCCAGCAAACAAATTTAGGTTCTGGGAACGTCGTTTTTGGTTCCTGGAACGTTCCCGAAACATTCTCCTTACGTTATAAAAATGGAACCTAAAAATAACCTACATGGAACGTTTCTAAAATGTTCTTGTTTGGTTCCCAAAAATAACCTCATGGGACCATTCGGGAACGTCTGTGTTTGCTGGTAAAGGCCTCTCTCATGTTTGCTGTTTAAGGTGTGCATTTATATATTTTATTCATTTTTACACCTTTATGTACTACAATTTAGAGTGATATAAATCATCTCTTGTAAGAATTCTTAATGCGGGTTTGCTTGTAATTAGATAGGAGGGTGGGATACGTTATGTTCTGTTAAATAAAGGGAAAAATAAGTGTATCGTACAGTAATTGTTTTTGCAAAGTTGTCTTTCAATAAAAAAAACTTTAAACGAAGAAGGCTGAACGTCCTCTGTGCACGGCAGAGCTGCGAGGAGAAAGCAACCTCTCTCCAAAAGAACATTGCTGTCGTCTGCAGTTTGCTAAAGATCATGTGGACAAGCCGGAGGACTATTGATAGAAATTGTTAACAAAAATAGGACTTTTTGGTTTCAAATGAGAAGTATTGGAGAAAGAAAAACACTGCATTCCAGCATAATAACCTGATCCCCTCTGTGAAACATGCTGGTATTATACAGTAGTTCGGGCTTGTTTTGACTGAACAATGAGTTCTGAATTATACCAGTGTTTTCTAAAGGAAAATATCGGTGAACTGAAGCTGAAGAGAAAGAGGAGCTCATGCAGCAAGACAATCACTGGATCACTTTTCTCAATAATTGATGATTAACAAAGTATATTTAGTCCTAATTTGTATGATTGGGTTCTCTTTGGATCTGTTCACACTGCAAGCTTACACTTGCTTACACCTTTACTTTTATAGTTGTATATAGCGGTGTGGTGTTAGCGTGTTTAGCAGTCTCTGAAGTTGCGACGGAAGTGAATCAATTAAAACTAACTTTAGCTGGAAAATAACTTTATTCTAGCGCTGTTATAAAGCCAAAACAATCTCTTGTTACGTGAATTTCCTATTTTCACTGTAAAACGGCTTATTGCTAAAAGCGCTATATAGATGAAGATGACTTGACACCTCTCTTAAAATTAGTTAATGCACTACGAACTAACATTAAGGTTAGACTAAGACTGATTAAGGTATAACTAATATTTTTGTATTTTAAAAGTACAAAATATTTTCATTGTTCAGTACTACTTAAAAAAAATTCAAAGTTTGTTTTCATTCATTCATACGATTGGTTGATCAATCGGTTATCGGCGTGGGCTAACCTAACCTTATCGTTATCGGAAAAAAAACACTATCGATCAAAGTCTAGTTTAATTGTAATAATAGTCGCATGAATTTCGTGACTCTTGATTGCAGACCTGTATCAGATTTAGTAAGAGGCACAAATCAGAATAGAAAGTATCAGATTACATGTGGTTTGTATGGAAGCTTGTTTCGAATCGCCACTGAATAAAAAAAAGGAAAAAATTAATTGCGACTTTTTATCTCACAATTGCGAGATATAGAAGTCAAAATTGCGAGATATAAAGTCGCAATTGCGTGTTATAAAGTCGCAATTCTGGGAAAAAAGACAGAAGTGTGAATTTTATCATCTCACAATTGCGAGTTTACATCTCGCAATTCTGACTTATAACACATAATTGTGAGTTTATATGTCGAAATTCTGACATCTTTTCTCAGAATTGTGAGATATATACTTCGCAATCGAATTAGGCCAAGTTAAGTGGAAAAAGACTAACTTTTTTCCGCCTCAGAATAGTTTAAATCTCACATATTATCTGACTTTACATCATTAATTTGCTCTGACCTTATAACACACAATTGCGACTATCTAGCAATTCTGACATTATAACACACAATTGCGAACTTTTTATCACGCAATTTCCTGACTTTCATATTTCTCGCAATTCTGAGAAATAAAGCCAGAATTGTGAGATAAAAAGTCGTCAATTACCGAATTTTTTTTTCATACAAAACAAGCTTCCATAGGTTTGTTCACACTGTCATGAGAAAAAGTCACAAAACCTGATTTGCGCCACATTAACCTGCACTCTGAACGTCAGCCTTTGTCTACTTTTAGGACTTTGGTGAACGTCTGATGATGTTTCGGGTTATATTTATGCAGAAATATAGAAGGGTTCACAAACATCCAAGCACCACTACAACAAACTACAGTTTAAAGCAGCTTCAGTAACATGAGAAAACACACAGTTAAGGTCACTTAGCATACGGTAAACACACTATAATAACACACATACTGTAAATAGGAGGGCAGGGAGAACTATAATTAACACACATTAACACAGAGCACATGTACTGAACATACGTGACACCAAGCCTGGATTGATGTAAACAACAGAAGTGAAAAATGTGAGATGATAGCGGTTTAAGTGTCAGCGCTACGTTTAACAGCGGACTGAATCAGCTGCGCTAAAACATGCTCATGCAACAGAGGCACGCACACATCTGGACCTTTTACATGAAAATAAATCAATAGTGATGTAAAACTATCCCAGGAGTCCTGACATGCCATGCTCAGGGTGTGTGTGTGTGTGTGTTTGCCAGAGGCTGTGGACTGACTCAATGAATCCCAGCTGATGTAATGTGTGTGTGCATCTGCCACATGGGATATATGATGGAAGATCTCAGGCGTTTGGGTGCAAACTATTACAACTCTGACAGGCCATTACAGAAAACGAGAAAAAACCCAACAGCGTGTCATTCATATACTGTCAACAACAAAACACTTACGTTCAAATTCAGGCGAGATAAAGTCTAGATGAATCTTAAATAAAAATACATGATATTATTGCCTGGCTCTCTGGAATGGTTATGATTGGTCAATCGTGACATTCAGAAGTCAAATTTTCCTGAAAATGACTGTTGCCCATGGCAACAATGTTTAAATGACTGCTCATCCAGGAAACTGCATGTTTCAATAAAGCTGTGCTTGTGTATTAAGTAGTAAGCTCAGCTAATACACTATTATAATATAATATAATATATCAGCTGATAACAGATCACCCTAAATTGTAATGTGACACAAGCTGCTTTGAAATGATATGTTTTGTGAAAAACGCTATACAAATAACTGTGAATATAATATACTAGTATAATATAATATAATGTCACATGTTCTGGGTTTATTCTTACATAATTAAATGCTGATTGTTCATCATCATCCCTTACTTATAACACATCTGGGCTCTCTATCTCCATTTGTTGTTTATTAATGCAATATATATCGGCCACCATATCGGTATCTGGCAGATGTTCATTTTTAATGTTATCGGCCCAATAAGAAAATTTGTCCGATATATTAAAGCTGATAAATAATTATTATTTCCTTCAAAATTTGAAGTGCTTGAAATATGATTGGAATCACTTCAAAAAAGGAAAATACGGTTCAGTGCAACATGAGCAGCGCAAGTCTGTCATATACTTGACAATATTATAAATATAATATTATATATAATTGTGTGTTTGGGACAGCTTTTAATGGTAAGACACTTGTTTGTTAAATCAGGCTCTTGAAAATTGTAAAAAAAAATTTGGTTTATATTTATCGGCCAATATATCGGTTAAAAAACTAGAAGCTGTATCTTAAACGCTAGTTGTGGAATATCAAATTCTAGATAACAATATATTTTACAGTTATGGTAATGTAGTTGATTCACACTTTTAATACTAACATTTAGTTTTATTTAAATAAAATCACTTTTTATGACTGGACAGTGTATATTACAGTATTTAAATTACATAGAATGTTAAATTACCAAAAATATGTATAACATTTCAAATAATAGAGCTAATGGAATACATAAGGTGATTCACACTTTTAACACCTAAATATATAATTATATAAATCTATCAATAAATCTATTAAAATATCAATTATATTACATAATTACATATATTTTTTATTACCAAAAAATATTCAGATAATTTTAAATATGTATATTATATTATTAAAAAGAATTTCAAATATATATATATTTTTTTCGCTGTTTGGTAAGCTACAACACACCAGTTATTGGGTTTTACTGTAGCATCATTTTATATTATTTATGCATCATTATTTCAAATGACCAATAGTAAAGGGGCGAGTTTAAGCAGACTTAATGATTGGAGAAGTCCTTGAGTCATTTCACAATATGATCCAGTTAGGACATTTCATAGGTCAAATAAAATACCATGAAACATGCATTGATGAAACATTCAACAACATGCATTTAGAAAATAGATTTCATGCTGACTTTAAACATTGCTTCTACGGTACATCTATTTTCTTCTAAGGAGGTTTAGATATTTAACTTGAGAAATGGTATTTGGCATTACAAGAATGAGTACAGACAGGCCCTGCTCATCATGAATGGAAGAGTCATAATTAGACTGACATCTGGTTTTAATATTAAAACACATTGATCCAGAATATTATCAGACAGAGCTTGTCTCACAGCTCTGAAGAAAGCCAAAAAGATTTAGAAGCTTTTACCGTCATGCCATTGCTATCATCACAACACATTAAAGTTCATAATATGAAGATTATGGAGCTGGGGAAAGAAATCCTAATGGCTTTTATGCACCATCATTCATTTATTCAAAATGTGCAAAAATACGTGCCTGATATTTTATACTGAACAAATTGACTTATAAACAAGCAACGTCTGATGTATTTTATGCATGCATTTTACTCCTCACTGGATTTGACAGAGGCATTAAAATAAGGACCTGTCTTGCAGCACAAATATGTTGCTTAAAAGCATTATATGAAATAATTATTCCTCAGAACAAATATCAGATCAGAATCTGGCTTTAAAGGCGTCTCGTGTCAAATGTGATGATAATCCAATCAGATATGAGCCGAAGCAGAGCTTTGATCCAATGCATTATCCCTGAATGAATCCTGAAATCTGACCCTTCCGGTGTGATCAAAGGGAACATCACCTTCTTCTAGCAATTTCACAAGCAGACACAGCATCAGAAGGCAGGTCCAAACCAGAAAGCTAAGCGCTGAAAATAACTTTTCTCGACTTGTAAAGCAGTGAAGAGTGATCTCACACACATTACAGCCGAGACTCTCACTCTCCACACCCTCGTGAACGTCAAGCGTGATTGCATTCATTAAACATGATTATTAGTCCCATTATGAGAGATGAATCAATAACTGCAAATAAGTTGCGCTGTCTTAAATAAATCATAAATGTCAGTTGCACTGCAAATGAAAACTGCAATCATTGATCCTGTCAATTGCTATTCAAAAGGCGCATATTTTATGAAGCGCCTGCAATTCACTCGCAAAAACAAACACCAGCTGACGCATACACAATTCGCTTGTTTTATACCTAACACGAGCATGTCGCCTATTCTCAGCATGCAAAATGCATATGTGACAGATGAATGCGTGTCAGTCTCTCAATCATGTGTGTTTATGTGTGGCTGAGCAACAGGCGACATGCGTTTGTCTCTTACCTGCGACAGAAACACTCATCGATCGCTGCATCCGTGACTCTCACATCCTCGGGAATCATTCAACATGTATGATGTGACGCTCTCGGCTGTTATTTCATGTGAGCTCGCACATATTTGGAGATTGTTGCCTGATGTTAGTGGCAAGAACCACGGGAGTAACTGGAGGGGTTCGATCGCTCCGTGGTAGTGGAGTCCGATTCGCGAGCGAATTTGGTTCTTTTGAGCCGACTCTTTTTTAGTGACCCAGCCGAGCCGATTATTGGCTGTGGGGAAAACAAAATTGCTTTAATAATAATATTAGGCAGAATGCTTCTGAACCCTTACAACAATCCACATGATCTTGGACCAAGGTGGCAGCAGGTGAAACACAAGTTTAAAGGGACAGTTCACCCAAAAAATGTAATTCTGTCATCATTTAGGCTAGCCTACTCACCTTCAAGTTTTCCCAAACCTGTATGAATTTATGTTATTTTAAAGATAGGATCAATTTAAGAAGGATTTCCCATGTTTTGTTGTTCATGTTTTAGGCACGTAATGTAACACAAAATGCACCCTAACCGAAAACCCTCCTCGTTTAATGACAAGAAAAATAGCGTGAAGGTAGCGTGAACAAAACAATCTGAGCGGTTCATTGAAACAAGTCAACTCAACGAACCGATTCGATAAAATGAATCATACTTCCAAGGCTACTGATTCTCTCGGTATCGCGCGCTTAGTTTGTGCGTGTTTGTATCTAATCAGTCGAAATTAGCCATTCTGGAGGAACCCACGTCGATTAAAGACAGGGAATCCACCGTGAAATATGGTTTGAGACGTGTTTTTGTGCTCAGGTAATCTGATGACTCGTAAAAGTGTGGCGGTACCAGACAGTAATTAATTATGTAAAGCCTTATAAAAATGTAGCGAATTATTATTATTTAATGTGATTAAATTTGACCCTGATCTCCTATCTTAATATATAGGCTACCCAGGATAGACTACCGAATGATTAGCCTACCATTAGGCGAACTGAACTGCAAGGCACTTTTTACGTCAGTTTCTGTAAAAAAAATAAAAAATAAATAATAAAAAACAACCAACGTAAAATTGTTGACTTGGAAAAAAACAAATGACAACAAATAAATAGTACCTCATATTGAACACTATTGGGGCTTGTTGTCACACAACATTGAGGTAAATTGTCACAACGAAATCTGACATTAAATAAAGAGCCTATAGCCTATAGATGTTCAGCAACACTTTATTTATTGTAAATCTGATACTATCACTGCACTATGTCATCAACACGTACTTATTGTGCTTGAAATGTGCCTTTTCTACTGCAATATTTTCATAAGAGCAATTTATTGGTTTAACAATGTCGACAACAACTCCAAACAAATGGTCTAATTTTAGTTTGACAGCAGCATAGGGGTTAAAAATCTGAGCAACTAAATGGTTGAAGCGTCAAACTCCCTCAAGGACTGATTTGTAACCACTCCAAACCAGAGTGACCCTGTACTGTGTGTCGGTATAATCAGCTAAATAATATGAAACCACTCATGATTAATTATAATCATGTTATCTCCACGGTTCAATAAATGTTTTGATAGTTTCACTGTAAATACCAACAATACACAATGAGCCATCTCAGTACTCCTTCAGTGTCAGCGCGCTGTAGAAACCAACAATTAGCTGTGCTGTCCTTGACAAACACTGTGTGTCTGTGATAAAGGCAGCTCATCCGTTTGCAGCAGAGCGGAAGAAACTTCCACTGCGCCAAATATCAATCATTGTAGATAATTAAGTCAGTGTATGGGTGATCAAATGCCGTTCTGACAGAAAAACATCCATCAGCACCAAACGAACTGAAGTTCCAATAACTGGGGCTCGACGGGCGTTTAAACCAGCTACGCTTGCAAACCGGTGTCTCAAAAACACAATGTATCAAAAACGTCATTTTTGCTGTAAAGCACAATAGATTTTTGCATTGGTGCAGATATAGAGTGTTTCATGCACCTTGACATAGAGTCTTGTTTTAGCACTGTAAACGGGCTTGTGCATGATGACACGCTCACACTGCAGCTGCGGGATTATGCCTTGATATGATTTTCAAGACTCAAATTGGCAGGTTGCCTGTATAGCATGTAATTTAGAGTTCTCCTGCTGTTCCCTGCCACATTGATACACTGAATTTGATTGGCAAACAAACCAAAACAAACCAAAAGACGGCAGACAAACCTGAAACTGCTCCTTCATTAATTTGCAAAGGTACTGATTTGAAACAAGACATTTACATTCCTGCTTTTGAAAGGTCATGCTTTGTAATGCTCATTTGCATACTAAGTGGCTAATTATTTTTGCAGCCAATAGGCAGGTGTGTGTCGGTGTGGGAAAGGGCGTTCTGGTCATCAGTCTTTAACTGCATCCAAATACAATCAAGGCCACGCACATCAGATAGTGCATGTCTGTAATTTGGCTTTCTGTGAGAGTGAATTAGCCTAATTAAATCTATTAACCACATGCATCTCCCATAGGCCCATCAAAATCATGCACACACTCATCATTTGCACATGCAAATTCTCTTTGGTTGTTTGGAATAATGCCATATTGCACATACTTTTTCTGTGCAGTATGCATGATGATCTATTATCTATTAATTTAGCAGACCCAATCATAGAATTGCAATGTACTCATGACGAATGAATTGAATCCTTTTTAATTTTGATCATATTTCCAGTTTTACACAAAAGTTATTAAAATGCAAAATGAATATACTTCATTTCCAAGTTAACTGATATTTCTCCTCTATTAGATATTCATAAAAAAACATGCATGCCTAAAGTTTTCATACTATTTTCAAAAAATAGTATATGAAACAGCAGAGATGGTCTTATTTTTAACACTTTACTTGCATGACACCTTCATAATCATGACATGACATATGTTATGAATATGAAGGACGTTTTATGCATGAAGGAAGTCATGCATAATTTCATATTCATGACATATGTCATGTCATGGTTATGAAGGTGTCATGCTAGTCTTATGCACACCCCTTCAAGTAAAGTGTTACCCGTGATGGATACTTATCTAATACTATAATAAATATACTTATCATAGTCTCTAATGAGAGATTGACATAGTTGCAATGTTACTTATAGTCAACATACTGTATGTCCAAAAGGGACCATGGAAATAAAGTGTTGCCACACTTTTGCTTGTGAAACAGTATGCAGGGCAAACTCTTTAAACACTAGTGTGCTGGATAGTTGTTGCATGATGTTTAATACGGAAAGTGGTATTGAGTTATCATATCAGAAATGTGTTTATTTTACATTTTAATCTAATTGTGTGTACAAATATGATCAGTTTTGGCAGTTCACTGCAAAAAAAAAAACAGTGTAAAATTACTTTAAAACAGTTTACACTCAGAAATTCCTAGTAATTTTCTCAAATTAGTAACAAATATAAATATTGTATTTTTAACTTTTTTTCATAATGAGCCAGATTCAGTGCAGTACCGTCTGAATTTGATATCTCAGTCCCTGCGCCCTTGCTGAGTGTTTAATGGCCACATTTCTGATTATTACATTGCTCTAGAGATGTGATATGCGCTTCTCCTTCATCTGATGGTATGCACTCACCTCAAGATGCAGAAAACTATCAGCGCCTTTTCCCATCTCACATCTCCGCATATTGCATGTCCATTTCCTCCCCAAACGTGATTTAAATGTTTCAGATGTCATCTGAACTGCTTTTGACCCCTGAACTATTCCGATCATTTACAATAATCCTCTGCAGATCTGACCTTTAAACTCAGTGAAAGGTCAAAGCTGATCGATGCAGAACATGAGCGGTGTCACAGATCCGACCTCTTGGAAGATATCGTCCGTCAATGAGAGATTGGCGGATAAAAGTCTGCCTTCATTCATTCATCAGAAGTGGCAGCTTAGACATGTAATGCTACTGGTGAAACTCTGAAATCATGCAAAAGTTCATTTATTTCAGTAATTCAACTTAAAAAGTGAAACTTATATATTTATATTGGCTCATTACATGCAAAGTGAGATATTTCAAGCCTTTATTTGTTATAATTTTGATGATTATGGGTGGTTTTCATAGCTGTAAGCCATAATCATCAAAATTATAACAAACAAAGGCTTGGAATATCTCACTTTGCATGTAATGAGTCTATATAATATATTAGTTTCACCTTTTAAGTTGAATTACTGAAATAAATAACCTCTTCACGTGATATTCTAATTTTTCAGTTTCACCTGTATCAGAAAAGTTAGTAAAAACTAACTTAGAAAGTTGGTTTCCTCACACGTGCATTTTGTGTTGTTTGTAATGGTTAAAGGAAGTATAATGTAAAATTGAACCTATAAATCTCCTTACAGGTAATGACTAATATGTTTTCTGTTTATTACTTCCTACAGCACAGAACAATAAAACTAAAATAAACATTTCAAACCGTAAACAATACTAAGATTTCTGTCACATGACCTCACTAAATTCAGCAAATGCCATCCAGTTTTCATCTCAGATAAATACAACTATTTTGCATTTTTAATTTTGTGCAAAAATGTCTTATTTTTTGTTTGTCAGTACTTGGAAGGAGATGTTAAAAATTCCTTTGGTTTGCCTCTCGCTGTACAGAAGGTCGAGTTAATGCATCGTGGAAAACAGTACACATCAATAAACTTGGAACACAGCGTTCAAGTTCAGAACATTAATAATTCTTCCATTGACTTTGAGCTCTCATAATCGTGTTCGATCCGGTTCAGTGAATCCAATAGTAATGCATTATTTACGATGACGGTCTTTATGCAGGCTCTCTCTAATGGAGCAGGAAGGTAAATGTCCACCATGTGTCCTAAAGCAACTTTATAAGACTTCAGACACTGATAGAAAGAAGCACTAACAGTAATGGATGCTGCGCCAGGGGCTCGCTTTAATCCAACAGCTACTCTACTCAAGATGCTAGTGCTTCCCAGCTAAAGAAAATATCAAGAACGTTTTGCTAACGAATGTTTTTTTCTAAATATTCTTTGAACATTCAAAACATCCAGTTTTTTTGTTTGTTTTTTTGTTATGTGAATGCTAACGGAACATTCCACAGAATAAAAAAGGTAATTGTGACTTTTTGTCTCACCATTCTGACTTATTCTAACAGTTGCGAGTTTACATTGGAATTGCGTAAAATAAATTTGCAATTGTGTGTTATAAAGACAGAATCGCATGATAAAAAGTTGCAATAGTTTGATATAAAGTCAGAATTGCGTGATATAAAGTCGCAATTGTGTGTTATAAAGTCAGAATTGCGAGATGTAAAATAAGAATTGCGAGATGTAAAGTCAGAATTGCGAGATATAAAGTCAGAATTGCGAGATGTAAAGTCAGAATTGCAAGATGTAAAGTCAGAATTGCGAAAGATGTAAAGTCAGAATTGCGATATAAAGTCAGAATTGCGAGATGTAAAGTCAGAATTGCGAGATGTAAAGTCAGAATTGCGAGATGTAAAGTCAGAATTGCGAGATGTAAAGTCAGAATTGCGAGATGTAAAGTCAGAATTGCGAGATGTAAAGTCAGAATTGTGAGATGTAAAGTCAAAATTGCGAAGATGTAAAGTCAGAATTGCGAGATGTAAAGTCAGAATTGCGAAGATGTAAAGTCAGAATTGCGAGATGTAAAGTCAGAATTGCGAGATGTAAAGTCAAAATTGCGATAGTAAAGTCAGAATTGCGAGATGTAAAGTCAGAATTGCGAAGATGTAAAGTCAGAATTGCGAGATGTAAAGTCTTTTAAAAGCAAGAAAATGCAAGTGGACAAAGAGTTCTTGAAATGTTTTTTTGCTGAAACGTTTTAGTTGGACCTTTGCCTAACATGTTTAAATGTTGGTACTTGTTTCAGAAAACTCAAAAGGACTTTCCTATTTGGAATGTTGGAATGGAATGTTGGAATGGAATGTTCCTTTAAAGTTCACATAACCAAGAAAAAAATGACATTTTGAACATTCAGAAAAAAAGCAATTTTTTTCACTTAATGGGATTGTTAGCAAAACGTTATATTTGTATCAGCTGGAAACTAAGGCATGCTTGCTTAATGGGTCAAAGTGCAAGTCCCGAATATCATTAAGGATGAGCAATCATAATAGTGAAGAACATTGAAAATTGACCTGCCGCTGGATAACATTCCTTAATGTTGAAAAACTAAGATGCTTCATTATAAAGTGCAAAAAATAGTCATGCTTATGTGGCAATTAGAGCCGCTGGATAGCATAATTACCCATCTTTATCACATTATGATTTAATCTCTCTCTCTCTCTGCCGGTGAACCGAGGGACATTTAACACTGCTGTCAGACGCAGGAAGAAAGGGGAAGCTCGAGTCTCATTGGCTGATTGGCCTCCCGCTGATGATGCTCTTAAAATGGAAATCGGAGCACAAATAATTCATGCTTTTGTTTCACCTGCAGAACGAGACGTTTGTGACACTGTCAGACTAAAGCATGTGAGAGAAGATACTGTAGAGTAATGTCGAGAGCCGGATCACATGAAGAGTCAAGAAAAGATGCTGGGATTTGCAGTTCTGATTCATTTGTCACTCTGGAAAAGGAAAAGGAAATGCACTGCTTTGTGGGATACAGTATATTGTGCCAAATACAATGACTAAACTGGGAATGGTCACAGCACTTGCACATTGTTGTCCTATTGTTAGTTTGACTGCTTCTATTGCTCCTCATTTGTGAGTCGCTTTGGGTGAAAGTGTCTGCTAAATGATTAAATTTCAATGTAATGTAAAATACCTGCAAAACTATGAGTTGCATGGCGTTCTGCACACACACAGCAGCCGAAGAGCTATAAATTGTTCACGGTTTATCTTTGTATTGTGCAATCGAAGCTTGCTTTCATCCGTCTCTGGCCGTTCTGTCATCCGCTTGTCGTGAAACACACAGCGTCAGTGTTTGGGGAAGTGAATGGAGAGATAAACGAGTTTGACAGTGCAGGAGCTGGAAATGCCCTGGAGAATAGATGAGCCTGATGCATTATTTTCCAGGCCGGTTCGGATTGAATCTGCTGCTCCAGAGCTGCTGGACGACAGGGTCACGTGATAAAGCTGAGGGTCTGGATGATGTTATAGATATTGATCATGAAGCTTCCCAGCATGACAGATCAATTCAGTCCTGGCCTGAGACTAAACAAGCTTCAGCTCTGCAACCGGCTTTATGCTGAACGGCACATGAACAAATGAGAAAACAGGCCTCATCGCATCCACTTCAGACAGACAGATAGAAAGACAGGTAGATGGATGGATGGATGGATGGATGGATGGATGGATGGATGGATGGATGGATGGATAGATAGATGGATAGATGGATAGATGGAGAGAGAGAGAGATCCGTGTGCCACTAATGCCTGAACAAGCAAAGAGACACACAGCGAGTGAAACTACAAAGTGCATATCAGATCAGAATAAAAAGAAGAGCAAAGGGAATGAGAAAAAGAATTACAGTAATCTGTTCTATCCAATAGAAATTAATAAATTCGAGTAAAATAGGCAAGAAGATTATTGACAATCAGGCAAATATAGGTCAGGCATCGCAACTATTATTGCTTATTGCAGTTCTGAATTATAATTATGCAGTACTTTTGATTCATTCCTTAAATAAAATGTGTTTGAATGCAGTTTTTGACATAATGGATCTTAAAACACAAAGATGGTGCATTGAGTTTGCATGTGAGATTATGAATTTATTTGTTTGGATCCAGTGGGGTTTGACAGATGGTCCTCGATAAAACACTGATAAACCTCATCGTCTCTGCAGGAAGAGCTTCATCTGTCAGTTTTCCTCCGAGGAGCGGAAGAGGGGAAATACTGCTGCTCTTTCAAAGCCCACGGGACTCATCTCACTTATGTTAGCCAATGAAATTAACCTAATACTTTAGTTTATGTCAAAACTATATGATTTATACTTATTAACGCTAGTGGGGCAAGTGGAGCGACAAGCTTAATGTATCCGAAAGCCTAACACTATACGAAAAGGAATTGACATATTCTTCAGAACCCTATAAAGGGACATGATGATGGGGAAAATATATTTCAAAGCTTCGGGAATTATACAGTATTACAGGCTTGGACAATGACACAGAAACACCTGTGTCTGAAATCACCCCCATAGCCTGAAATAGGGCATTCAATGGCTTTAAAGCTTACAGAAAAATGTATAAAAAATAAAATTAAAATAATGTCAGGGGCAAGTAGTGACCAGATTAACTAATTTTATTGGACAACAATTTGGATGATAATTAATTATAATTTTTTTTAAATCTGTATCCCCAGAAACAATGAATAAAAAACACATTAACTAATAGTTCCAATCTTTTTCCGAGTCAATTCATTCATTTAGGTTCGTTGAATGAACCAAATAACTCTAAAAAAAGATTCGTTCATTTTGATAAGTTATGAGTTCGAACTCGGAGAGTCACGAGCGCGCATCACAGAACAGAGCAAGGCGAGCATTTGAGCTTATAAAACTTTGTTTATTTTTTAAATGAGCGATCGTTTTGCTTGATAAGACCCTAATTCATTAAAGCCCTTTGAACAGTTTGTACTGAAACTCTCATTTGGACCTTGAACTGTTTGGTTCCCATTGAAGTCCATTATATGGGGGAAAATCCTGGAATGTTTTCAAAAACCTTAATTTCTTTTCAACTGAACAAAGAATGACATGGATATCTTGGATGACATGGGGGTGAGTAAATTACCAGCAAAAGTTTTTTTTTAAAGTGAACCACTCCTTTAAGCTTGTTGTTCAATTTTCATTTTTTGATTGTTAGTTTTATTTTTATATTTGCTTCTCCTAAATCCTACGGAGGACATAAAAATAGACATAGATGAGTTAATAGTAAATAAACAAACAAACAAACCATGCATAAGCTCATGTGACCACTCAAACGCACAGATCAATGTTTTAAAGTGACGCATTGTTTCTCACTGTTTTCTCTCGATATTAAACTGAAGCGAGAGTGTTTTAACCTCCGGAATATTCCAGCTGTAAATGAATCAAACTCCTGTGGGAAGAAGAGCAGAGGATGAGGGGAGAGATCAGATGACGCACACACACACACACACGGAAACGTTCATGTGTGCTTCGTCGTTACAGTCCTCAGTTTCCACATTCATAAAACATATGACGAATTCACACTTCATGCGAGCGCGAGGATGGATGTGGCTTCTGACGACTCGGGGTTTGAAATGAAATGATATTTTCATTCTGTTTCGCCAGAATGGGGATACAATGTTAAATCTCCTCAAAATATTCATGCATACTCAAACCTCAAATATATTAAACTATAACACGCAAATCTGAAAGAATAATGTGGTTAAAAGGACTTCTGGAAAAAACCCGAGAGCAAACAAGTCTTGCGTTTGTGGAGGGATGTTTATGATTTACACTCATTTTTTTTCCATCTCTTTATCTGTCGTGTAATAGATTTGCTCTTTCTCTTTGAGCCGGTGTGTGTGTGTGTGTGTGTGTGTGTGTGTGTGTGTGTGCTGCGGTATCGCGCTTATGATCACATTTGTTTGAGTTGTGTGGAGAGTGACGGGATGATTACATTTCATGGAAATTATTTCTAATAAGTCTACAGGAGTTATATGATAAAGTAGCCCATTTACATTTAATAATTCAACAGACATTTTGTTTTATTCAGTATGACTTACAAATGAGGAAAAACAAGCAATCTATCATGAATATTATTCTCAACTTGAAAATGTGCGTGGTGTTAGCCTGATGCTAATGCTAATGGCATTGCAATGCGGTTGCATAATCTATGTCAGCATTCGGTGCTTATAGTTTAGTTTTTACATTCAGTACAGTTCATGAAGATACTTTTGTGCAGAAACCTTGAACAGACAATATCCTCTATCAAAAGGATATTTTCTGACCGCACATTTCGTGTCTGGAGCAACCGAGCGCTTTAAAACTAAAGACTGAAGAGTTTTATCTGTATAGCAGAGTGATTACAGTTTTTCTCAGTCGCTTCGGTACATTTCTCAGATCAGAAGTGAAATTCTCAAAACTACCTGTTCAATCTTCACATCATTGTGTCTCTTGTGTCATCAAAAAAGCAGTTTCTCATTTCTTTAAACAAGTTGCAAATGCTTTTGGTACATCCATAAATGATTATGTACAATTCTCTGCTGTTTCCTACATTATCGATTGCTTATATCATGCTAATCAAAATGTATTATAATGGGTCTCTGTTGAATAGTCTACCCCCACAACATTTAGACATTAGTTCACAGCAGAAGTCTTTACATGCAAAATGGTTAAAGAAGTTGCCATATTCAAGCATATTTCTATACATTTCCATTAGATTTTTTTTCTAAATCTGTCATATGTTCACATTTCTACTTTTTTCTTTTTATTCTTTGTGCTTTGCAGTGCTGTCTTTTCCTTTCTGTATTTCAATAACATGTTCTGTCAACAAATTACAGTGCAAACAGTAAAAGCGTAAATGTGAATCTTAGTCCAGTCTCTTGCAATCAAACTCCCACACACACTAAGGTATGTAACCTACAATTTACAATAATTGTCATCAAAACTTTATCCATAGTTCACATCAGAACATCTCCAGACTAGACTGTTATATTGACAACATGACTAAGCAATTTGACTGTCTTATCCGTACACAATGACACAAGGACCCTCTGTTCACTGACAGATATTAAGGATGTTGAGCAAGAGACTGGCTTTGCAGGTGTTTTGATATTTGTACGAATTGTTTTGAGAAATGCACTTATTTTTTTGCAAATGTCAAGGATGATTCAAGAAATGTACCAAAGCGACTGTAATGTGGACGTTCAGCGAGTTCTGAACAAACCCACGGACCCAATGTGGATTTCTGACAAACTTCAGCCTTGAATCTTAAGCAAGGGTCACACGTGTCATGAAGCTCCGAGGTTTAGCGTCCACGCTCAGTAGTTTGAGCTTGACCTTCACACGGAGGAGGAGGATAAACCCGCTCTACCTGCGCCGCCATCATGTCTGGCTGTTTGCTTTATAGGTACTTAAGCCCGAGAAACGGCCATTAATATTCTCGAGTGGGAATAGGTCATTTTAGCTTATTGGGACTTCAGAAAAGGTCAAGATGGGAAAGGTGATTCATTCCCAACGGTGGGCAGTTTACTCCCGATACGCTTCTTCATGTGTGTGTAGAAACGGCTGAGTCTGCAGATTTGTAGATTGGTGTTTGACATGCAGTGTGTTTTGAAAGTTCACATCAGTGGGATTGACTGTAATCCATCTCTCTTTAATCCACAGTCTTTCATAATTACTCATGCAGTTTCTATGAGCTCATGTTAATTGAGAATTTATTTACCAATTACATTCAATATTTGTACCGTTTAAATTAATGGCACACCACTGGAAGTGACGACAAAAGACGGACGTATGGATGGATGGATAGACAGATAGATGGATGTATGGATGGATAGACAGAGAGATAGACAGATGTATGAATGGATAGATAGATGGATGGATGGGCATAAGAATAAATTAATGGATGGATAGACGGATGGACGGATGGATAGATGGATAGATGGATAGATAGATAGAGCTTCTCTCTCTTTATTTCCTCTCTCCTCTTCCTCTCCCAGAGTTCAGTGAGATCAGTGTGGACTTCATTAGCGTCAGGCTTCGGCTAGTGTTCGATAGAGGAATATGTCGCTGTAATTGGTTCATGTTAACAAACCTCAGTTTATAAAGGAGTTTACTCTTCCCAGTGGTCAATAGCACTCCATCCGCAGCCTGTAACAAGCCCAAGTGTTAGCCACTCAGCAAAGGTCAACGATGGAAGAGCTAGTCAACCGATTCGATCCATTAAACCGCTGCGTCCTCGATGTGTGAGAGGCTGATGACGGCCTTCTTTCCCCACGAGACGCAAACATCACATGAAGGAGCCGTGATGTGATCCATCAGTTCCTCTGTGGAGATATGAGGAAAACAGTGGCGAGAAATCCTACGGTGGCCCAGAAGTGCACAACACAACTAAATTTAAAAAGCACACATAACTTCACAACACAACGAAATTAAGCCACAACACAATGGAAAACGTACAACACAATGGGAAAAAAAGCCACAACATCAAAATAAAGCCGCAACACAATGAAAAATGTTCAATACAATGGAAATAAGTCACAACACGATGGAAATAAGCCACAATGGAAAATGTGCAACACAATGGAAATAAGCCACAATGGAAAATGTGCAACACAATGGAAATAAGCCACAACACAATGGAAATAAGCCACAACACAATGGAAATAAGCCACAACACAATGGAAATAAGTCACAACACAATGGAAATAAGCCACAATGGAAAATGTGCAACACAATGGAAATAAGCCACAACACAATGGAAATAAGCCACAACACAATGGAAATAAGTCACAACACGATGGAAATAAGCCACAATGGAAAATGTGCAACACAATGGAAATAAGCCACAATGGAAAATGTGCAACACAATGGAAATAAGCCAGCAACACAATGGAAATAAGCCACAACACAATGGAAATAAGCCACAATGGAAAATGTGCAACACAATGGAAATAAGCCACAACACAATGGAAATAAGCCACAATGGAAAATGTGCAACACAATGGAAATAAGCCACAACACAATGGAAATAAGTCACAACACAATGGAAATAAGCCACAATGGAAAATGTGAAACACAATGGAAATAAGTCACAACACAATGGAAATAAATGCAACACAATGGAAAATGTGCAACACAATGGAAATAAGCCACAACACAATGGAAATAAGCCACCGATACACTATGGAAATAAAGCCACAACACAATGGAAATAAAGCCACAACACAATGAAATAAAGCCGCACATGAAAATGTACAACACAATGAAATAAAGCCGCAACACAATGGAAACAAGCCACAACACAACAAAAAATGTCCAAAACAACGGAAATAAGCCACAATACAACGAAATAAAGCCGCAACACAATAGAAATTAGCCACAACTACAACAAAATAAAGCCGCAACAGTGTAAATGCTCCCGGCCACTAGAGGGCTCTGGGAGCGCAGTAAAGCTAGTTTGCCATGCCTCTGATCTATGGTCATGTCTATAGTCAGCAGTCTTAGAGAAATCAACAACGATTAGTTTTAACAGTATTTCGACATAAAATATTACTTCAAAATCACCTACATGAATCATAGCTGGGTAGTTATACTCAAGAATGCTTGAGACTGTACATGCATTATACACTATTTTGATCATGTATTGGAAATTGAAAATGAAATGAACATTAACTAAGATTATCAAATGCTTTAGAATAGTTCACATTAAGTAATGTTATTATTTTTTAAGGGATGCACTTTGATCACAACCAATTAGAAATCAAACAAGTCACATTTTGTGAAGCAGTGTTTTCAGAAAGCATTCACACTCCTGAATCGCCTGTCCTCTTCAGGTCGCAGCATTAATAGATGGGTCACGGAATGGGAATTGAAGAAGGGAGAAGGTGTGTGTGTGTATGTGTGTGAGAAACACAGAGAGAGTGAAACAGACAGAAAGTGCTAATTTTAGCATGCAGTGATAAACCTTGCTTCACTGTGGGACAGACTGATATCAAAGGGAACACATGCTGACTCGGTTGCCATGGTGAGCATAATTCAGCTTGGATGTCTCCTAATTGGAAAGCTGATATATAGAGGGGACAATTACATATGAAAAGGCCGCATATTTGTAATGACCGTCCAGAATCACACGTGGAACTATCCCAAGGCCATGTTCATGACTCGAGGGGGCTTCAGATAGACTACACTAGATCAATGATCAGGCAGATGTGGATCATTACAGAAAGCAGAAGCGTTCACAGTGAATGTCTCTCTGCATGTGTGGGATCTTTCTCTTGGCAGACATCACATTTGACTGCATGTAGAATCAAGACAATGAAATCAGTTCTGTCATGACAAGAGTTTGGCATGGTAATGGATATGACAATTTAGCCTATGATATTCTTGGCTTGGCTGAATAGATCTGGCTACGCGCTGCTGTATTGATGCTGTTATTGATGCTGATATTGAAAATTACAATAAATAAATAAATAAATGTATTTTTTACACAAGCATACAGTAATGAGAGTACTTCAGTTAAATATATTTAAATATATATAATTAAAAAAAATATTGTTTAAATATATTTTATTTTAAAAATACAGTATGTAATACAGTAATGATAATCTCTGAAGAATCATTAAGAATAATAAATGAAATAAGAAATAAATAAACATAATATATAGATAAATAAATGTAAATACATACATTAAAATTACAGGCGCATTACGGTTATGAGAATATGCGGAAATATGATAATAAAAGAGTAATGATCCTTCTTCTAAACGGAGGACTTTTCTGACTAGTGGTTATAAAATCAGAATTTCAGTGAGGTTCAAGTATATTGAGTAAAAGTACTATAATTTCAAATGAATTGCATGTAACTGAAACTGTTGTGCATTACCCTTTCTGTCAATCAGATGGTCTGCTCAATATTCCTGAAAGCATAAAACAAGAGGAGTCTTTCTTACAAATACTGAATCGCCACATTGGGTGTTCCTCCGGTACGTTGTGAACAGGGATGTGCTTTTCCTTTCAGAAAAGGGATGAAAAAATAAAATGTTCATCTATCATTCAGATCAGTGTGACGAATTAAAATTATGAAAAAAAGATGAATAATTGATTTGTTCATTACCAGGCAAAGACATCCGCAAAAGTTAATAAAGATTCCCCGTCTCTTAAAATGGCCCTGAGAAGCAGAATATTCCCGGTGATTTATCAGAGCACATCGGCTCCCTGTGAACCCCACGACGGGCCTCTTCATCTACAGGAGGAAGAGGAGGACTCGAGCTTCAGGATCACGCTTCATGACCGCAGCTGGAAACGCTGGACAAATAAAAAAACAAAAAGAACAGAAAAAGCATTGCATTTTATACATTTACAATGGAAACATAATAAAAACAATCGGGGTTCATGTGTCTGATAGACTTCCTCTATAAGTGAATAATCCACAGCAAAGGGACTCATTGGTAAGATTTTTTATGTTTTTAAAAGAAGTCTCTTCTGCTCACCAAGGCTGCAATTTTTTGATAAAAAATACACAAAAAACACAGTAATATTGTGAAATATTATGACAATTTAAAATGACTTTTTTATGTTAATATATATTAAATTGTAATTTATTCCTCTGAAAAAAGTTGAATTTTCAGCATCATTACTCCAGTCTTCAGTGTCACATGATCCTTCACAAATCACTCTAATATGATGATTTTATGCTCCAAAAACATGTATGATTATTATCCATGTTGAAAACAGTTTTTTACATTTTTTATTTCAGGATTCTTTGATGAATAGAAAGTTTAAAGAACAGCTTTTATTTAATTAGAATCTTTTCTAACATTATAAATGTCTTTACTGTAACTTTTAATCAATGTAACTCATCCTTGATGAATAGAAGTATTGATTTCTTATTTATTTCCCCAAAAATAAAATACAAATTCTTACTGACCCCAAACTTTTTAAAGGGTAGTGTTTAATGTAACAAAAGCTTTCCATTTCAGATAAAAGCTGTTCTTTTGAACTTTCTATTCATCAAAGAATCCTGAAATAAAAATGTAAAAAACTGTTTTCAACATGGTATAATAATCATACATGTTTTTGGAGCATAAAATCATCATATTAGAGTGATTTGTGAAGGATCATGTGACACTGAAGACTGGAGTAATGATGCTGAAAATTCAGCTTTTTCAGAGGAATAAATTACATTTCAATATATATTAACATAAAAAAGTCATTTTAAATTGTTATAATATTTCACAATATTACTGTGTTTTTTGTGTATTTTTTATCAAAAAATTGCAGCCTTGGTGAGCAGAAGAAACTTCTTTTAAAAACATAAAAAATCTTACCGATCTTAACTTTTGACCGGTAGTGTATACATATATATATATATATATATATATATATATATATATACACACACACTGTATATGACACAAATGTTTACTATTACTGCATGAATATAACACTTTTGACCACAACAATGTTTTTGCATAGTCTTAGTCTAACCAATGATTTATGAATATATGACTTCAAATATTACATATGATATATAATAATTTACATAATATTATTTTGTGTGTAATTAATTTACATCACACTTAAAAATGTGTAATAATCAAACAAATAATAAAATAAGCAACAAGAGAAGGGAAATAAGTGGGCGTTTACTTCCAAGACTTCAGTGCGACACGTCGATAAAAACTGAGCGTTTTTCAGGTAGGCTCACAACTTGGGTACAAAATGACCTATTGACTCATTTTGATGTTTTTGAATGCAAAAACAAAGCGAACGTCATAAGTTGACCTCATACTACAATATAATAAAATTTAAAAAGCCAGTTCATGACCCCTTTAAATGGATGTTGTTCATGTGTTTGGGGTGAACTGGCACATTTAAATAGCCAAAGTATTTGAGGCTCTGACATCACACTCTCTGTGTTCACTATTGAGTTAGTTTGCATTAGTTTTTATATTTTTAGAAGTTTTAGTAATTTTGTTGTGTTTTGTCATTTTTAGTAGGTTTTGATTTAAAAAAAAACAATGTCTGTATAGCTTTTGTTCATTTACATCAAGTTACACTACATGAAAATGAGAAATATTTCCTTGGCAAGCTGAATTAAAATAGTCTCTCAAACTCTGTGTCCAGGAGATGGCGCTATAGATTATCTATAAACATAAGTACGTTTGGCAACACACACACACACACACACACACACACACACACACACACACACACACACACACACACACACACACACACACACACACACACACACACACACACACACACACACACACACACACACACACACACACACACACACACACACACACACACACACACACACACACACACACACACACACCCACACACACACACACACACACACACACACACACACACACACACACACACACACACACACACACACACACACACACACACACACACACACACACACACACACACACACACACACACACACACACACACACACACACACACACACACACACACACACACACACACACACACACACACACACACACACACACACACACACACACACACACACACACACACACACACACACACACACACACACACACACACACACACACACACACACACACACACACACACACACACACACACACACACACACACACACACACACACACACACACACACACACACACACACACACACACACACACACACACACACACACACACACACACACACACACACACACACACACACACACACACACACACACACACACACACACACACACACACACACACACACACACACACACACACACACACACACACACACACACACACACACACACACACACACACACACACACACACACACACACACACACACACACACACACACACACACACACACACACACACACACACACACACACACACACACACACACACACACACACACACACACACACACACACACACACACACACACACACACACACACACACACACACACACACACACACACACACACACACACACACACACACACACACACACACACACACACACACACACACACACACACACACACACACACACACACACACACAAAATATTAACAAAATATTGTTAAAGAAAAGTTTCACTTAAAAGACAATTAAATCATAATTTACTCACCCTTAAGATGCTCCAAACCTGCATGACTTTCACATTTGGATGAACTTTTCAAGATCAATGTGAGCGAAGTGTGAAGAATAAAAACCCCCACAGATGACAGACTGTTGTATTTGGTTTAAATTCTTTAAAGGTGCATTCAATACAGTGTTTTTCAGTTCCTCTACATTTTCAGGCATATGTACAGGATTTATATACAGTCCTCATAGAAAATAAAACTAATACAAAATAATAAGCGTTTGTACAGCAGCAAAAAGAATCTATATATACACATATCTTTGAAATGACAAGGCATATAGTACACTCTCCCGTCATACATTACACGCCGAAATAACATCCATCGGGTTTTCACACAGGAAAACACACACCGCGCTCCGTCCCGAACGGTGAAACACACTCCGTGTGACAGTGAGGCGAAGACAAACACACAGAGAACGACTAGGCCTACGTAGTTTTCAGAATTACAGTATCTTCTGCTGAAGTGAAATGTGAATTGTAAACTAATGATGATTATAGAGTGAATCTCAAGGTCACAAAACATTTCACCCCAAAATCAAAAGAAATAGGGAATTATATTTTGCATTATAAAAAAATAAGCACATTTTAGAATGGGAAAATAATTATATTAGATATAGATATCCCACACACTCAGGCACACAGTATATATTCAATTATATATAATATATAATAATAAAATATTATTGTTCTTCTACAATACTGAGGTCATAATGAAAAATGTACATACGCTTTCATTTTCAGTATGCAAATCATATATTTTAGGTTATTTTTCATTTAATTTTAGGGTGAATTGTGATTTTTCATGAAACTCTTCCTATAAAAGAGTGAGATGCAAAACACACACAGTCATACGATCATGCATGTCTCTCACACACACATCTCATCTCACAAACTGTAAATATATGTTCTCTGTACTTATAATATCTTTAAATATTTACGGATAAAGCGCTCAAAAAATAAATAACCACAGTTTAGGTTTGTCTATTGCAAGATATAGTGATTCATATTTCTTTTAAAAACTCTGTATGTGCAAGTTCGGTGCAACGTTGAATATTTCTTGCCCTAAAAAACAAACAAACGTTACATTCAATACTGGAAACTTCAATCCCTGACGGAGTCGGAAACGCTCTCCGAGAGTCCGTTACAATCCGACAGTCTTCGCTCCGAGGTCTGGAGTCGTCCGATCGCGTCCCGAAATATCCAAACAAGCCAAGATTGCACTTCAAGTATTCAAATGAAAAGTGTTGTCGTGTCCCGAACCCCAGGGACTCGCCGGTAATGCCGAACACGGAGCGAGGCTGGGGCACGTGATTGCAGCGCGCTTAGATTTGTCAGAAACTTGATGGTTTTTCGTCTTCAAGTTTGGTTTTATTATCAATAAACATTCCAGAAAAAGTATATATAGCTTATCATAAGATTTTAATACTCTTAAAGCCAGTACAAATGTGCCTCGACAAAATCGTGCTCTTCGCTGGCCTGGTAAACCATCAAGACAGGAAGTAGAATTGTGTCCGTCACATCCAGCTTACAGTGTGCAGCTCAAATCAGAAAACAGAAGTCTCACACCCACACCCACACTCACTCAATCACAGTCGGGCACAATCATCCTCAGTGTCAGGAAACTGGAGTGCAGCTGCAGCTCGAGAAAGAGCCAAGATGGCGGATAGACCAGAGCGAACGAATGCACCAACCAGGAGCCAATGTAAACCAGAGTGTGTAGAAATCTATGGAGGCTTGTTTCCACCACTGAATAATAAAAAATAAAAAATAATTGTGACTTTTTATGTGACTTGTCAGAATTGTGAGAAATAAAGTCGCAATTGCAAGATATAGATTGCAATTGCATGTTATTAAGTCAGAATTGCGTGATATAAAGACTTTTTATCTCACAATTCTGACTTCTTTCTCACAATTGCGAGTTTACATCACAATTCTGACTTTACAACACATAATTGCGAGTATATCTCTCAAAATTCTGATATCTTTTTTCAGACTTCTGAGACATAAACTCGCAATTCCGAGTTATCAGGCCAATTCTAGGGGGAAAAAAAGACTTAAATTTTTTCCCCTCAAAATAATTTCAATCTCACAATTCTGACTTTTTCTCATGCATTTCTGACTTTATGACACGCAATTGCGAGTTTACGCAATTGTGACTTTATATCTCACAATTGTGACTTTTTATCACGCAATTGTAACTTTATATCTCACAATTCTTCATATCAGCGCAATTGCGACTTTATAACATGCAATTGCGACTTGATAACACGCAATTGTGACTTTATATCACAAATTCTGACTTTATATCTGCAATTCTTGACTTTATAACACGCAATTGCGACTTTATATCACAAATTCTGACTTTATATCTGCAATTCTGACTTTATAACACACAATTGTGACTTTATATCTGCAATTCTTACTTTATAGCTCTTACTTGCAACTTTATATCACGCAATTGCGACTTTATAACACGCAATTGCGACTTTATATCTCGCAATTTCTGACTTTATAACACCAATTCTGACTTTATAACAAGTAATTCTGACTTTATATCTCGAAATTCTTACTTTATATCTGAATTGCGACTTTATAACACGCAATTCGCGACTTTATAACACGCAATTCGAACTTTATAAGACGCAATTGCGACTTTATAAGACGCAATTGCGACTATAACACGCAACTGCGACTTTATATCTCACAATTGCGACTTTATTTCTCACAATCCTGACTTCATATTCGCAATTGTGAGATGAAAAAGTCACAATTATTTATTTAATTTTTTTATTCAGTGGCGAAACAAGCTTCCATAGAAACCAGATAAAGATCTGCCAAAAAGTGCCGTCAACCTCGAAAATCACAAGCGCGATTACACAGCCATACCATAAAGACATCGCGCGGTGGAAAAGAGCTGAGCGTCATGCTTTACTGGGTTTGGTATATGTGTGAAAACTGATGCAGCGTTGAGATTATTACTCGTTCTCAGCATCGAGGAAGCGATGAGAAACGTGGAAAGCGAAAACCTCTCGCAGCTTCACACCTGAATATATCACAGTACGCCGATGAGGAGAGGCACTGATCTCGGGGAATCTCACCAACACTGCCATCCACTAATCTTTCAAATCAAAATCAAAGAAAATGTCTTATTTTCACCACATTAAACATTTTCGAGTCCCACACGTGCCAAATATGTGCATCGTGGCCATGAATGCATGACTTAAAATACGCAGCACGTTTTACTAATGCCTGGTTCAGATTACACGATTTTAGCCTGATTTTGGCCCGATGCCGTGTGTCGTAGTGTGTCGTGGGGATTCGTAGACGACAACGGGCGTCGGGACGCAAGATTCGATCGTATCATCTCGTATAGTGTGTCATAGTGGGCGACAACCTACGTCGCGTCTGCGATGCTTCACGACATCACGAACAAAAAGACGCATGTTTAATTCTTTTACGGTCGTCACGACGGTTCCGTCACATGTATGAGGTTGACCAATAGGAGCACAGAAGCTTTCCGTACACAACTTTCAAAAATGGCGAAAACGAAATAGAGACGATGGTGCTAACGTTAAAACTGAAAGTAAAAATATATAAGAAAACGATATTTACCTCAAGTTCTCTTTGTACAACACTCACCGCTTCATCCATTGTTTGTTTACGTTCGCTTCCGGAAGTCACTCGCTACTAGTTTCGCCTTCTCGATGACATCACGTGCGCCGTTAAAGCATGCGATGACCGGTCAGGAAGCAACATGTATTCTGACGTGACGACAAGAATTTAGGAGTCAAAATCGCGCAGTGACTATCGTAACAGACAAAACAAATCATGTAATCTCAACCAGGCATAATGCGTTCCCTTGATTTATGTAAATCACGCGCACAATATAATTATTGGTTCCCTCACTTTTCTAAATCGTGTAATAATTAGTTCCCTTGTTTTAGTTTCAATCAGAACGACTTAGTAAAACAGTGACCACAATTTACTAAATCATAATTATTATGATATGATGTGCACCATATTAAACAAAGAAACCAATAATTATATTGTGCGATTTATTAAAACAAGAGAATTTGTGTTCTATTTGTGGCCACGTTATACATGTTTTCTTGAATGTCCGGTTTGTGTCTCCATAGTAATGCAAATATATATATTTTAAATACATACATAAACTAATAACATATTTGTAAAGTACAATTAAATATGCCAATTATACAGTTGCATCTTTATGATAACTGGATAAAGATTTTTTAATTCATAAACGCTTGTTTTTTCTCTTTTTTAAAGCAACAAGCAAGTTTTTTAAAAATGTGAATTTTGGATTGTCATGAAAATAGTCATGAAGTCACTCTGGAAAAAATGTCCCGATTCTAGAAATTCCCTTCATTTTCTGACAGAATTTCTGGTATTTTTCTTGAGAAATGAATAAATGACATATATCTCGTGAGATTCGCCCTTTTACCTGCATAACACGACTGAAATAAAGCCATTCTAGTGAAACAACTGTTATTATTGCACTGAGCAACTTTTGGTGATCATGACATCCTCCACCAGGACATCAGTTACAAAAATAGGAAAAGAACTAGATATAGTTATCGAGCGATTGATTACCTAATATTAAAGACTCTTTACAGTAGGTTAGTTTAGGATGAGCTTTGAATGAAAGTGTGCAAGGGAAGTGCAGTGAGCGAGAGACACCAGCACAGCTCTCTCTCTCTCTGAAGAGTTCAGCCCAGAGTCGCCCCCTGGTGGCCCTGAGATGCAGCCCTGAGACCCGCAACACCGTGACTAAAACAGTCAAACCAACAAAAACAAGGAGAACAGCGTCCGTGGGGAATGTTAGCCGCGTTCGATCACATTCACAGTGTGGATTCAATCTCCACTTTGCAGGTTGTGGTTGCGCGCCTTTGCGAGTGAGCTTGAGGAAGCTGGGCTTCTCGGTGACACCTGCGAGTCTTACTGGACGAGGCCAAAGCCTTTCTCCCCGTCCCGACTGGACCCCGGGTAGATGAGCGAGGAAGCAGGACGCCAGGAACCCCAGGAAGGATCCGCCTGACGCCACCATGGGAATGACCCGCACGCTCCCCACCGCATCCACCACCGCTCCCAGTGCCGAGCGCCACCAGGATCTGAGAGATGTACACCTGACACGACAGGATGGCACAGTCGATGCCGAAACCTCGCTTCGAGTTCCCGGGACTGTGCTGGACGTACTGCAAAACACACCGACAACGCATCAGTCGCATCGAAACGTCCCGTCACGTGACATTTGTTTATTCGATGCATAATGCGCTGGGCGACTATTAATAATCATAATGACAACGGTTTATTTGAGGAAGAATATAACATTATTGGCACCTTTAATGCATGCTCTGAAGAAGGCAGTTTATTTGGAGAAAATCGAATAACTAATATTAATATATTTTTCAGCAAAAACGGAGATTTATAATGCACTGGGCAACTTTAGATAATCATAATAAGCTGCTCTAAGACGGCTGTATATTTGGAGAACATGTAATAACAACTTATAATATATTTTTTATACATATATATATATATATATATATATATATATATATACATACATATACATATATGAGCTGTAAAGTAGAATTAAATGCAACTCTGTGACTAGTGAACTACAGGACACAGACTTTTGCAAGTGTAATTTAAATGTCTTGTTGATAATTAATTATTAAAATGCATTTATATTTAATAAAAAATGAAATAAAATTAAAATCACAATCGGCGCCATTCATTTTCTTTATTAAAATAATAATAAAAAAAAAAGTATTCCTTATTCCGTTCGCTTGTGTACTGCTGGACACAGACCTTTTACATTGATAAAGATTGCAATTTTAATTTCTGGCAGATTAACTATATATATATATATATATATATATTATATATATATATATATATATATATATATATAAAAAATACAAATAAAAATACATATTTTTCAATATAAAAAATATTGAAATATATTTAATTATATTTTTAATTATATAAAATGAATCAGAATTTGCAGGACAACCTATTCAGCTTGCTCAATTTATAGGGACTGCAATTCAAAATTCTAGAAGATTATTTAATTTTTTATAAAAATATTTTTAAAATATATATATTTTTAATAAAAAAATACAATACAATGAATCAGAATTTACAGCACTACCTATTCCGTTTGCTTAAAATATCGGGATTGCACTTCCAAATTTCTAGAAGATAATAGAAGATTAAGGGGAAAAATATATATAAACAAATAATAAAATGAATCAGAATTTGCAGAACTACTACTTATTCACTTTCCTGGTGCGCTACATACTATGACAAAAAAAATAAATGTATTGTTTTTTCCATGCTATATACCACTATTTATTATTGGTAAAGCTATTAAAAATGTTTTTTTTTTTTAAAAAGGGCTAAATTGCTGTCTTGCTACTGAACAATGTAATCAAGTTATCTACTCGTTCCACCCAGAAAGTAATCTGAAGAAGACACATAATGCCTGGTACATGTAAAAATGTCCCTCTCAACACTGGTCATGACAAAGATGAGGTGAAGGGACGAGATTAGCTTTAATTCGGCAGGATTAGAGTCTCAGAGAGATCAGTGTGTGTGTGTGTGTGTGTGTGTGTGTGTGTGTGTGTGTGTGTGTGTGCACGGGCGACTCTGACCTCTTTAATATCGTGATACTGTCCCAGAAGAGCGTACGGACAGTACGAGATGCTCATGGAGATGATGCCCATACTGCTGATCATCACCATAGAGACGTACACGTTCGGGAAGATTGCCATTACGGCCGTCCCGATCGCGAATCCCAGAGTGCCCAGGATGTAGATGACCTTTATGCTGAGGTCAAAGTTATCCAGGTACTTCTGCAGTAAAGCTGTGTTCACAGGAGAAATGCAGAATGAAGAACGGTTGCAGCTGGAGATATTTATTTATGATTTAACGCCATATCAGCAGCAATGACTGTAATCATGGCAATCAACAGTTTTCAGTTTAAAAAATAATTATGATTTCAATCAATTCAAAACATTGTTTTCAATAATTTAACAATTTTCCTTTAAAAACAATAAATATACAAAATCAGACTTATACCAATAGCAACAACAGTAATGACATTTACATAGAATCTTTCAATTTAATATTTGTCAGAAATTCTAAAACTATTTTAAAAATGTCCATTAATGTATTTTCGGAAGTCACTTTTTTTATTTATTTTTATGGTTTATTTATAAGTGCAGAGAGAAAATAACGGAATATTAACGTTTTCTCATACTGAGAGGTAAGCTATATTTGTGTGAGGAAATATCACATATTGTGTTGAAGAAAGAATAATGAAACAAAGTTTGAGAATGGTCCAAATATGTAGTTATTTGAGCTTTCATGCATATTACACATTGGAGCGTTGTTGCTGTTCACGGTCAGGGACTATTTTTCTAGGCAGAAGGAAGGCTTTAAGTGATTTTACTTTATGAAAGTTGAACTAATACATATTGTTTTACTTTAATATTTGTATTGTGGTAACCGTTTTATAAAAGCAATAAGGTACTCGAGGCAAGTGCTGTTTACTGTATTGTGAATAAATTAATCCGGTTCGCTTCATGCCTAACAACGCCCTTCAGACATGACTTATTCACAATACAGCACAGCCTCTCGTATCTTATTGCTTATATCAGCGGTATTATCGTATTATTGTATTATCAGTATTATCGGTATTAATCTGGATTATCGGTATTATCAGTATTATCGGTATTATCAGATTATTATTTGGCATTATCAGTATTATTAGTATCAGTATTATCGTATTATCAGGATTATCGTTATTATCTGTATTTTCGCCATTATCTGTATTATCAGTATTATCGGTATTAATCAGGATTATCGGTATTATCGGCATTACCAGTATTATCTGTAGTATCAGTATTATCGGTATTATCAGGATTATCGGTATTATCGGTATTTTCGGCATTATCGGTATTATCAGCATTATCGGTATTATCAGGATTATCGTATTATCTATATCAGTATTATCGGTATTATCAGTATTATCGGTATTATCAGTATTATCAGTATTATCAGTATTATCGGTATTATCAGGATTATCGGTATTATCGGTATTTTCGGTATTATCAGTATTATCGTCAGCGATCGTGTCCTCAGGAGGATTTACATCCGAGTGCCTCTGAATCAGACTAAATTCTCGAATTATGTTGTACAATAAAATCTTGAATTACTGATATCTGCAATACATTAATGTTGGTTCTGTTGTGTTACCCTCAGTGGGTTATCGCTGCTCTTATCCAAACTATATGCTAATTGTCCATCGTATTTTCCGATAGTGTTCCTGACCGAAGCATTGTGTTTTGCACAGGTGTGGTGTGAGGAGACGTACCTGAGCAGATGGCAGCGGTGGCCGCGTAGATCACCAGCCCCCAGCAGCCCATCTGGACCCCGCGGTGGTAGTTATGAAGGGCCGTGGAGTTCAGCGGGGCCTATAGGGCCACAACAGGCATTCATATCAACTGATGTCAGAGAAACCACACCGTTTTCTGCTTCAAAAATCCTCTCATCAGACTGATCTTTCTCTTTATTTGTTTGCAAAGTAAACTCTACTTAACTAAGTTAAGTGAAAGTCACAAAGAAAATAATTTGAACTTGAGCTAGTAAAAGATTGAGTTTTATCTATAAAGTTGAAGTTCCCTTTGCAATACATTTCACGCTAACAATATAACATTAAATAAAAACACACTTTTATAGTATATGCTTTACCTTAGTAAATAATATATTACATTTTGTGTGAGACACCATATCTACATATCAAAGTTACTCATCCAGTGACTGCAGAGACCGCAATACTGGGTAGACAATACACAATGATGGTAACATTTGATGGATTGTTTCTGTGTTTGAAAGTGTCATTTTGAGTAGGATATGAAGTGTTGCACGGTGCACCGATACTTCAAATATATCGCAATTCTCAGAAATTAAAAGAGTCACAATTCCTAAATTTATTAGTATTGATACTTTTATGAATGACCGCGTTCCAGATTTGTAAGAGACGTATTTCATGTTGGTGTGTGCAATGCACGCTTCCAGTGCCTCTCCATTATTTTTGTATTAGGTGTACAACTTTCCGCAAACTTTCATAGATAACATTAATAATTTGCAAGCTGCTAAAATAAAGCATTCAAAACATCAGCTAAAATGATCTATAGGCTATATGAGCATGTGCATGTTTGTCAGTGATTTATTTATATTAGGTTATTACAGCATTTAAAGAGCACATACCTATGCAAAGGACATGCATGTGAAACGCCTTGTAGAGAATTACGTTTTCCTTTTCAGGAAAGTATTGAAAAGTATCGAAATCGCAATCCTTGACATGGTATCGGTATCGAAACAATAATTTTGGTATCGTGACAACACTATGAACTCCAAATGTCACAAAATGTCAAGTAACAAATCCTAACATCCAAAGCAATGATAAAACAGTGTAAATACAGCTGAAAAAAAAAATCAACCTCATTAATTATTCAAGGCCCAGTGCATGATGGGAACACCAGTATCGGAAAAAGGTGAGTAATTTTACTTAATTTTACGTTGATATTTTTACGCTTTCATTTTCGCACGCTAGAATTGAGTACTAATATAGAATTTACTTCGTTTTTAAAATTCTTGCCTGAAACTAACTTTTAATAACGTTTTTTTTCTGCACTATTTACTTTCAGAATCATTTTGCTCACCGTAGGGTCTCCCTCGTAGATGACCTGCCCCATGAAGTCGGTGTAAAACACGGCCTCGGCGATGATGGCGAACCACGTGACGAGGTGACACACACACAGTCTGAACAGTTCTCTGGGCATCTTCAGCATGGACAGCCACAGGAGCCTGACGGTGGTCTCGGTCTCGCCCTCCTCGCTCTCCGTGTCCCCGCTGGAGTTGGTGTTCCCGCTCTGATGCCTCGCTCTCTGCCCATTCCTCTGCTTCTGCCGCTTCTCCATCTCGGAGATGTCGTTCATGCTGCGGGACGGTTTGATGAGGAACGCGGCGTTGGCGCGCCGGTAGCGGTAGCGGTGCGACCGACTCGGCCGTAGTATCGAGAACGTGCAGGACGACTGTCGGTAGAACGTGTGGCGTCTTCGGCGTATTGATGCGTTAGTGCTTGAGTTCTGCAAACCAGGCGGCCCGTGTCCGTCTGAGGTCCGTCGGATGTCCGTTAGGAGCTTTAGATTCGTTGAGCTGATTATTTAGAAGAGCTTCTTCGCCCTCGCTTTCAACCTGCTGCAAAACGCGGATAAGCGACTGAACTTTCCGCGTGAACTCTTGACTCCCGGCGCTGCTGCTCCGGCGCGGCGGAGACCCGTGATAGGAAGAAATGCGATCTTGGAAGATTGATGGCTCGATTTCGCGCAGGAACAGCATATCGTGATCTAGGTGGTCTGAGCGTGGCGTCGGCCATCGCTGAAACTCGAGTCGCTTCTACAGCGAACGATCTCCACGTCTAAGAAGTCCATATTCGAGCTCGCGCTCCGATTCGCCGGTCCGAGTCGTAATAGCCGTAGTGCTCGTCTTCGTGGATCATGTCGAGCTGCGGTGCGATCTTGACGCTGGATTGGGTTTCGGCCTCCTCGTCCAGACGGTCCTGTTGCGGACTGAACTGCAGCTCCTCGATACTGAACAGGTGCAGAGCCACCGAGATCGTGAAAGAAACGCGGCGAACATGAACAGAATTTGCTCTTGAGACTTAAAGGCTCGACCCAAGAAGGTGTGTGTCCAGTCAAGACCGCCCAGAGCGTAACCCACCGCGCCACTCGAGCCCTGAAACACACAACACACGATTACATGAGACGATGTACTAAAAACAGAAGTGTTTTTCCTTTGCACTTTCCACGTATTTGACGATTATCAAAATGTCCCTTTTCACACAGATCCACGAAAACAGAAAATAAAACGCTGTATTCTGCTGCCAGGCCAGTAGATGGCGATGTCACTTTATAAAGAAAACACACACACGCCTATAGAGAGCCTAAGCCCCTCCCTTCCGGTTGACCATGGGACCTTATTTCGGAAAAATAAAGTACGTTAGTCAATGGCGAGAGACAACAAATATTGTGATCTCGTTTGAATTGTGCCTTGAATTACACATATGATGTTTGTCAATTTAAAAGATACATTTTTAAAGTTAAGAAAGTCGCAGTTTGAAAGTTTGTAAAATTGTTGAGATATAAGACTGTGAAAATACGTAAAGACTACAAACCCCAAAGGTGCACACATTCTCTCAATGAATGAAGCTAACTTTACTCAAGCTAACGTCTGTCAACGTTTCTATAGTGTTGCGTTATAATTCGTAACGTTACGCCGTCGTCGAGTGTGTTGTACCAGACTGCACACACACAAGCAGCGGATCTCGCTTGTTGTTTCGCTTCCTGGGAGATGTAGTTCATTAAGCGATTTTCACATAAAACTAAATGTTACTCTTCTGTTTTATGACAAACTGCGACTTTCTTGACTTTCATAGTTATTTTTTTAATTGACAAACATCATATGTGTAATTCAGGGCACAGTTCAGAGGGAATAAAAAGATAAGTTGTCTCTCGCCATTGACTACCATCCATATTTTTTCCTAAAAAGGTCCCATGAGCCGGAAGCAGAGGGGCGGGGCTTAGGCTCTCTATTGACTGAAAATGTAGTACGCGCGACATCACTGTTTCCACAAGTTCATGTTTTTGTAGTTTACACGGAGATGATAATGGTCTCGTTTTCAAAAACGTGCACTTTCAAAACCAGTTTTCAAAAGTTTCAGGCCCCCAAAACGCTGTTGACGTGTACATTTATTTTTTGTCGCTGTCAAGTGTATAAAATTTAACATTTTAGTAAAACTGTGTCGTGTAAACGGCCCTTATTCTATACAGACCCTTGATTATAAAACGCTTTGGGAAAAAAATTATACAATTTTAAATCAAGATACATTTACTAGATACAAATAACTTTTTAATATTTTCATACTTTTATTTGATAGAAATATATATTCGTAATTCGTTATTCGTAAAACAAGAAAAAAATCTGTCAATGGGGTCATATTTGTCTTGTTTTAAGCATAAACTGATTTAATTATTGGTAATACTACAAAAAAAGATTTGCAATTGAAATTCTCTTTTTGACAAATATTTTTGTCTACAAATATTTGAACGTTCTTAAATCATGAAGCAAAATGACTTAATTTCAGAAAACCAAACTTGCATATTTTCTCGTTTTAAGCATAAACTCACTTTGTTGTGAGTGTGTGAATTGGGTCACAGTTTGTACTGTAGTTGTCAATCATAGGCCGAGTCACATATCTAAACGTGTGTATTGATCTGCATTGTGAGTGTAGCCTGTGAAGCCGTGATGTTTGAGGCGTGTGTCCCGTGTCAGTGTTGTACCTGCGGAGAAGGCGTGGATGTTGAGGGCCATGTCCTGCTCCTCGGTGTCGGCCACGTCCAGCAGATACGCTCGTATGGGACCCTCGGCTCGCGTCCGCACAGAAGTCCAGCACCACCACCCCCAAAACCGTCATTACGAATCCCGATCGGCTGGTTATTAGGCACGTCTCCTAAAGCAAGACCTGAGAGAGACAGAGAGAGAGTTTGTTCATAAACTGAACAGAATGTTCATAAACGGTTCTATTTTATTTTTATTTATTTATTTATATTTATTTTTGCACTGTTAATGTGTACAATTAATTTAATTTGTACATTTAGATTTTAGAATATTGTGCTTTATTATTTTATAATATTGTACTTAGAGAGAGATGAATTAAATGCCAGACTTTAGTAGGGAAAATTGAGGGAAAAAGCTATATTTTGCAGAATCAGTGTTTGTGCCCAAAAAAAGCTCAATTTAAAATTTTTAATTTTTTTTTTGTTGGAAAACTGAAATAAAGCTGAAAATAAAAGCTGAAAAAGTTGGAAGTTTGAGAAATCAAAAATGTCTAGAACTAAAAAAAAGCTATATAGAAATATTTTTACATCAAAAGCACATCAAATTACTAAATTATAATCAAATGAAAACATGAAACAAAAGCATTAAAATATTAATAAATATTATAATGCACAAATAATACTAAAATATCATTGTTATTAATGCATTTAAATGTGTTTAATAATAGTTAAAAGTATGCATATTCAAATGCATGCATGTTAAAAGTTACCAACATATTCAAAGCTATATGATCCAACAACTTTCAGTTATTGTCATAAAATGGTGTGTTTTATATTCAATACAATTTTTAAATTCTTCAAGACACTCACTTACTCACTCACTCACTATTCATCAATAGCTCACATACTTTTGTGTGCAGCGCACACACACACACGAACAATTCATCAATATCTAACAGACTTTTATATGTGCATCGCACACACACACATGCAGGCACACACACACACACGCACGACGATTCATCAATATCTCACAGACTTTTATGACACACAGCCCTCTGGGAATTCAAACATCCTGTAATGCATCCCGGGAGCAGTGTCCTGACCTTGATCCGACACACTGTCATGCACACACACGCATGTTGTGAGAAAACACACATATATTGATTGTTCTGGCTTATTTGAGAGCTTGTCCAGGGTTACAGTAGAGCATGTGCGCCACTACAGCCTGAGGTCATGGGGTCAAGTTGTGCATGCTTTGTGTAATGATCGGTGTGTTTGCTGCGGCTACACAATGATCTGATGAACTCCTAACCTAAAGTGTGTAACTTTAGTGTGTCACTCGTCCCACACAGTTTATGATGGATAATAAATGACTTCATTCACCAATGATTCTTCATCACAGAGAAATGAGCTCTGCTCAGTTTTGGATTATAAAAAAGAAAATCCAGAGACTCCACAGAGTGTTGAAGAAGGGACATGATAGATACTTGGGGTGAACTTTTGATTTGGGCTAGTAGTGGAGAATCCCCTAGATACCACTCAGAACACCCTAGCAACGGCTGGAAACGCACTAAAAATGCAAGAGAACTCTCATAGAAACCACTTAGGAACATATTAGCATCATAGTGCAAAAATGAAATTAAATAATGAATTTTTTTTTTATTTGATTAATTTCTTATTTAATCATATTTAATTTCTTAAAATGAAATGAAATAATGAAAAAAATAATATTAATACAACAAAAAGAAATAAAATAATAAAATTTGAATAAATTGTTAAATTAAATTAAATAGTAATAAAATTAAAAATTTAAATAATTAAATAAAATCATTAAAATACATTGAAATAATGTTAATTTCTTTCTAGTATTATTTAATACATAGTTGATATTGTAAAAACATCTATTCTGCATTATGTAGAGTGCGGAAACTGTTGTATCAGCGCGGTAGAGAGTGTGTTACGCTTTCCTCCTGACAATGCAGTCGCGCTGCAGCAACAGTGGAGACAGGAAGTTCTTCCAGATTGGCAATGAAAGGTAAAAGGGGCACAACAGGAAACAGTTCCCTGTGAACTGGTTCCTAGTCCTTTCCCATGTCATAGAGACCGACAGGAGTTCATGCCTGACACACACACACACACACAAAAGCATTTACTCACATACTGACAGATAGTCAATAGAATATTGTACAAAAACAAGGTATTACATGTCTTTGAAAAAACAAAAGTGCATGGTTTCAGTGTTACAGTGTTATGAAACCCTGTTTTAACACTGGCTGTTCACACACCCCTGAGTTGGAAAACGTCTCAAAAAATGGGCGTGGTAAAGCTGTGGAAAAGAGGGAGTGTAGAGGGAGGGAAAAGGGGAGACAACAACCAATAAAACATACATCTGCAACACACTCATCATATGACACACAGATATTAAAATTTGACCTTTGGAGAGAATTTTTTTTTTTTGAAGGTTAAAAAGCTAATAACAAACAGCCAAAATGAGGGAGAAACGCGGTAGAACATTTAAAAGGTCTAATATATTTTCATTACATTTATGAGTTGATTTGACAAATGAAAAAAGTTGTGAAACATATTTTTTTTACAGTATAGGATAGTCTTCCAGATGATAAGAGTTCATGTAGATGAGATAGGTCACTTAAAATCCTTTTAGCCTCATTTAATGTGCATTAGACATACAGAGTCTAAAAATAAGGTTACACTTTATTTTAAGGTGTCATTGTTACTCTGTAATTATACATTTAAGTAATGAGTAATATTAAGTAAATGTACTTACTAAAGGGTTAGGATTTGGTTTAGGGTTAGTTGCATGTAATTATGCATAATTTATTGTTATTATTAGTAACATAATGATCATTGTTACATATGCTACATGTAATTATGAAATTATTTTGTTAACTCTAAAATAAAGTTTTCCCAAAAATTATTTCAAGATTTGTTACAACTTTTTTTTCTTTTGAAAAATCAACTAAAAAAACAAAAACAATAAAAAACATATTTTTTATTTCAATGAACTCAAAATGTTAAGGCAACCAGGAAAACGTAACTTTTTTAAAGTTTATTTTACAGCATAGTCCAATAATTTCCATCGAAGTTGGAGCAATATGGTGTTTCTGCTCAGTGAACATGATTTCACCAAGTACCACATGTTCCTGGATCAACTCTCCAATCAACCAATCAGATTTGAGGGACAAGTTTACAGTTTATGTCAAGTTTTTAGGCTTAGAACCAGGGTGAAGTACTTATAAATCAGTGTTATTCACCTTTCACTACCGTCTGATTTGTAGGGAAACGTTATGGATCAGGTTAGGTTTAGGTGTAGGGATTGGGTAAGGACTACATTTTGGGACAGGAATGTTGATCCAGGACCATGTCTTGGCAAAATCACGGTGACTGCTTTTGCTCACCTATGAGCGAGCCGTCGAGGAAGAGCCGCGACGCCCAGCAGGACGCCCACACACAGGGCCAGGATGAAGGGTCTTCGGCGCCCCAGCGCAGGGTACAGCGGTCGCTGGCCGAGCCGATCAGAGGAGTGAAGATCAGGCCCAGGATGGGGCTCAGGAACCACGTCAGGGCTGTAGTACTGCTCCGGAAGACCTGAGGGCGGATCACAAACACACACACCATCAGCTTCTCTTCACTGTAAACTAAGAGTGGTCAAGCCATGCCAGTTTAAATCGGCCCTTAAAATCGTATTAATTCTCTCTTGGCTTTTGGTTAGATTAGATCAGTTGGTATTTTGTATGCTGTTTGGTTTCTTTTTATGCTTTCTTTTTATATGCACAATTTTAAATGTGCTATAGGAATACATTTTGACTTGGACATATGATGTCACTTCCTGTGCATGCAACCCTGAGCTCACAAATATCTTGCAGTTTTGTGTTGCATATTATTATAATTATTCGCATTGCTTTCAGAAAACAGCATTAACAGCAATATGATACAAGACCCATTATAAACCATTAAAACCCACTTTACAATGTCAAAAAATCCCTAATATTCAATCTAAACAGATCGATAGTGATGATAATACTAATCCTCTTGCTAACATTATCCAATATTCAACATCCTCACCAACATCTCAAGCATCTCTGAATTGCATATACAATTTCCATCTATTTGGATTACACAGATTTAACATAACATACTAATAAACTTAACGTGATGCATGTTTGACAGTCAAAGATAAATTCACTTTCAGTTTCATTTATGTATTTGGTAGCTCATATTTTCTCCAGCTCAACATTATCCAATATTCAACATCCTCACCAACATAACAAGCATTTCCACTCGAATGATTTATGTATTTGGATTGCATATAATACATTTCAATCCATTTGGATTACACATATTTTACATAAACACACTAATAAACTTAATGTGATGCATGTTTGTTTGACAGTCATATATAAATTAAACTTGAGTGTTTGTATCTTTATGGTAGCTCATAATTTATAGTGTTTGACCTCTTTGACCAGGTTTTGGGATTGAACATTTAGGTCGGAACAGCTCAAAATCAAAATTATGATCTTATGACCAGATTCAATAAGAAAATGAGATCGGACTATAAAGCAGATTGTTTGTAGAGTCGCAGGCTTTAAACCCTATTCAAATAACTCACACACACAGGCTCACATGACTTGAATCATTAATAAGGTCGCTGTGGAAATCGTTATGTGGTTAATAATCCTCTAAAGGCCCCACAAACGCCATTAAACCAATAAAAACACCCCTTCACTGTTCCTGGATCAGCAGACGACTGGCCTATCAGTGCTGATCTAGACACTCATCAGGAAACAGAAGGGAAAAAATAAATAAATGTCTGTTTCTTACTTATTAATTATTATTAATATTAAGAGTTATTAATATTCTATTATATGCCTAGTTATATCTACATATTAATGCATGAGTTTATGTTGATTTAATTTTATTGGTAGCAACCCATCTAATTATTTAGATTAAGAATTTATATAAATTAACTTATTCAACTGATGTAGTTGACAAAAGATGTTCTTTTCAATGTAAAAATATACTGTCATTAAAAAAGTTTTTTTAAAGAGAAGTACTTTATTTAATATACTGTAGGAAATACAGTTTCTTTTGGAACACTAACTTACATTTAGAAAGAAATATTGAAATTATAGAAACGCACAAAAAAAAGATTCAGGTTGATACCTGTGCTCAAGGAAAAAATTAGTAAAAAGATAAATAAATAGATAAAATAATCAATAATTCAGTCAAGTGCTCACAGAAAAAGATGAGTAAAAGGAAAAAAACTATTAAAAAATAAAAATGAATAATAATATATAAAATGTAATTCAGGTCAAGTAGTAAATTATAAATAATACGTTTTTAAATACATAAAATAATCAATAAAATGTATAATAAATAAGTCAGTCAAGAGCTCACGGAAAAGACTAAAAAAAAAAACTCTATGACACTTTCAAAGCAAGAAATATGATTAATCGCACCTGCAAAGCATGACTCACCACTAAAGAAATATACATGAACAACAGACGGTCTTAATTATATCAGAGGTATCAGTAATAATATTATAATCTATCTTCAGGAGCATCATTAATGCCAGAAATGTGCATTTGCTGCTTTATGCTGATTCGTCTGTGTGCTCAATATTTGGAAAATTACATTTAAGCTCATTGTGTTACAGATACAGATCAGTATTTCCAAACCAATCCGCTGGCCATTAGAAGAGTATGTTTGTACATGAAAATGAGATCTTATGTCATAATTCCACATAGTTCCCACAATTACTGTGAAGAAAAATGAAAGAATGAGTATAAAAGTCACAGTTTCCTCAGGGATGCTGGAATAATGCCACTGCACCTGCTGGAGAAACGAGTGACGTCCCATTGCAGGATCCGCAAAAAAACAAGAATAACTACAACAGCGACTCATGATCCTCTGGGAAAAACATCCACTGGAGTACCTGAGAAGTTTTCCGAGTCTCTTCATCAGAGTCAGGCCCGGATGTGATGGGAGCTTGGGAACGCCGGGCCGGCTTCACCTCACAGTGCCACCGTCCACAGCCTGGCCACTTCCTCTTCCTCGCTGTTTCTAAAGATGCTTTTCATACATATATTTAGTCGGTAAAGCACACAGACACCGAGACGACGCACAAACACAAGATCTCTATCAGTCTGTAAGCAGGTTATTTGTTCCTTGACAAATATGTGGAGTAAACATCCAAACAGGACGTTTGAGAGATTTCAGTAAATAATCACAGGAGATTTTTTGTTTCCCACCAGCCAGGTCAAAAATGGTGAACAATACTGAGAGCAGAATGAGTCGAAACCGCAGGAAGTGCTTTCTAAACGAGAGAAAAACACAAGTCACACTGTACCAAACACTCACTGCAGTAAATCACAGTGAGACGCACTCTTCCGTACACATTGATACAGAGAATCACACAAAACCTCGGCTCCCAGCCGGAGAAACCAGTTCAGACCAGTTGGAGATTCTGACCAACATCTAGACCAGCAGAAGCCGTGTGAAACCAGTAACTGCTGCTCCTTTCCCAGCAGAGACCAGTGACTGAGATGCTCCAGTTACACTACACTCCAGTTACACTACACTCCAGTTACACTACACTCAGTACACCACACTCATTTACACTACACTCAGTTACACTACACTCAGTTACACTAACACTCAGTTACACTACACTCAGTTACACTACACTCCAGTTACACCACACTCAGTTACACTACACTCAGTTACACCACACTCAGTTACACTACACTCCAGTTACACCACACTCAGTTACACCCACACTCAGTTACACTACACTCAGTTACACTACACTCAGTTACACTACACTCAGTTACACTACACTTCAGTTACACCACACTCCAGTTACACCACACTCCAGTTACACCACACTCAGTTACACTCACACTCAGTTACACCACACTCAGTTACACTACACTCCAGTTACACTCACACTCCAGTTACACCACATCTCTAGTTTACACTACACTACTCAGTTACACTACACTCAGTTACACTACACTCCAGTTACACTACACTCCAGTTACACCACACTCTAGTTACACTACATCTCAGTTACACCACATCTAGTTACACCACACTTCCAGTTACACTAATACTCCAGTTACACCACACTCCAGTTACACTACACTCCAGTTACACTACACTCAGTTACACTACACTCCAGTTACACTACACTCCAGTTACACTCACACTCAGTTACACTACACTCAGTTACACCACACTCCAGTTACACTACACTCCAGTTACACTACACTCAGTTACACTACACTCCAGTTACACTACACTCCAGTTACACTACACTCAGTTACACTACACTCAGTTACACTACACTCAGTTACACTACACTCCAGTTACACCACACTCCAGTTACACTACACTCCAGTTACACCACACTCCAGTTACACTACACTCCAGTTACACTACACTCTAGTTACACCACACTCCAGTTACACTACACTCAGTTACACCACACTCAGTTACACCACACTCAGTTACACTACACTCCAGTTACACTACACTCAGTTACACTACACTCCAGTTACACCACACTCCAGTTACACTACACTCCAGTTACACTACACTCCAGTTACACTTACACTCCAGTTACACTACACTCCAGTTACACCACACTCCAGTTACACTACACTCCAGTTACACTACACTCCAGTTACACTACACTCCAGTTACACTACACTCCAGTTACACTACACTCCAGTTACACTACACTCCAGTTACACCACACTCCAGCTACACTACACTCCAGTTACACTACACTCCAGTTACACCACACTCCAGTTACACTGATACCATTCACTATCCAGTTACACTACACTACCAGTTACACTACACTCCAGCTACACCACACTCCAGTTACACTACACTCCAGTTACACTACACTCCAGTTACACTACACTCCAGTTACACTACACTCCAGTTACACTACACTCCAGTTACACTACACTCCAGTTACACCACACTCCAGTTACACTACACTCCAGTTACACTACACTCCAGTTACACTACACTCCAGTTACACTTACACTCCAGTTACACTACACTCCAGTTACACTACACTCCAGTTACACTACACTCCAGTTACACTTACAGTCCAGTTACACTACACTCCAGTTACACTACACTCCAGTTACACTACACTCTCAGTTACACTACCTACTCCCCAGTTACAATCACTGCCATTCATGTGACCTCTGATCTGCATGTTCATATAGCGAAATAATATCTGAATTTATTACTAATTTAATAATCATTTTAATCTTTATTAATGGATAATTATTTAGAAATATATAATAAATGTTATCATATATAATATATGTTGTGCTTTTTATATTATGTTATAAATCGAAACAACATATATATTTATATATATGTATATCCTATTTAAATATTTATTAATCATTATTATTAATTATAAATGTATTACTATTATGTATACATGTACATTTTATCATAGTTAGAAATATTATGTTACAATGTTACATATTTAAATAATAATTATTAATCATTAGTTAAAATTTACCACACACACATGCACACACACAGGTACCACCAATAAACCCTAAGACTGAAAAATCTTCATATAGTCAGCATCACTGACGACATTACAAATGTTCCTGTGCAAACAACACACCTTGCCAACACACACTCACTGAAGCCAGAGGCGAGAGAGAGAAATCTGAGAGAGTGACAGGAAGAGGAAGGTCAAACTTTCTAGAATGGACAAAAGGCAAAGCAATGCCAGGAAACAGGTGCTCTCGGTGTGTGTCAGGTGCAGAGCGGACTACAGCCGGACTACAGCCGCACTACAAGTTCCCGAAACGCTTTGAAACATTTTTGAGAACATTTGTGAGAACTAAACAAAACTGAAGCACAACTCAACAGATCAAGCATTCACACTGACTCAGAAAGGCAAAACTTTTCCTTCATTGCAGAAGATGCTTTCCGACCTAGACTTAATTTCCCAATCACTTTTATTCACATGTATAGAAATGTTTTCACAGTGGGAATGCTGCATTTTTGGTGACCTCTGACCTGCACAATTATACAGCAAAAACATGTTCGACCAATAGAGGATCTAAAGGTAAAAAATTAACTGGCTAGATTAAAGGGTTGATACATAAATATAAAACATACTAAAATACTAAAGCTTTGAAAAAGTTTGAGAAAGCTTTGAGAGTTTTCTCCAAGACATTTGATAAGAAGTAAACTTCAGATTCACCTGCTGCTAAACATTACAGTCAAATCAAATTGCCCATATTTACCACATATAATGGATATTATAAGTCATAATTAGTCATTTTCTCCCTGGTTATCGTGTTTCATGTTGAAATATCACTATTCTTGGCCAGAATGTTCAGCAAAGTCAGATTGAAGCTATGTGAGCGCGACCAGGATCCAGAAACCGAATCTCTCCAGACCTCCGATCCCGATTGGCCAGAAATCGAGCAGAATGAAATATTAACACTGCGGTTTCATATTCCAGCGAAGTGTCCAGGATAACTCTTGCATCTCTCAGACAGAGCTCAACACCATGAAGAATTCAACAGAGTGTGTGTGTGTGTGTGTGAGGGAGAGAGAGAGAGAGAGAGAGAGAGCGATGTGCTGTGTGGATCTGGTGAAGTTAGTGATCTGAACTGCTCTGAGATCAGCAGATGTGCTGTGTATTTTCTTGTGTTCCTGAAGGAGATCTAAACTGCATGGGTTTAAACACACACACACACACACACACACACACACAGTGAGTCATCTCTCTTACGTAACACTGCAGCAGTGCAATTCTCAGCACAGTCTCACTCAGCACTGCACATACAGGAGATCTACTCCAATTTAGTCCTCTCTCTCTCTACACACATACACACACACACACACACACACACAGAGAAAGAGAGAGAGACACACACATCCTCACACACACACACCCACTCCTCTTCCTCGTCTGAGCTCAGTGCTTTTAGTCAGATTAGTGTTGATTCTTGTAAATTTCAAACTGAATGCTCAATGTATTTCACTATCGTGAAACTCTGAAAGTCTGAGAACTCAAGCCACAGACCCAGAGACTGACCAATAACAGCATTAAAGGGCTCGCTGTTTTGCCATTTACAAGAGACCTGCAAAATCACACCCAACAAACACACGTTATGTCGCTCATAACATTACAATCCATAGTTTTGCATGGATCAGCCAAAATGATGCATCAATAACTGACAGAGCAGGTGTGTGCTGAATTCTTGTGCCCTGTGTGTGAAATGTGACGTACCCATGAGGCATTGCAGCGAGCGGGAGTGACACCCGGCCGCGAGCTGCATCACTGAGCGTAAAGGCTTACAGCGCACAACGCAACTATATGTGCTTTAAGACAGTATGTAACAGTTACATTTGATGAAATAAAATTACTTCTTTTTTTACATATGCACATGTATTTGAGAATATCTATATAAAACATATTTTTTTCAAACGGAAATTTAAATGCTTAAAATAAAGTACATGTTTCTTACTTTATATATAAAAAAAGGAATTTATTATTATAAATTATGTACTTCTTAGTTTGAATGATCTATAATTATATAAAATAAATCACACAAATAAAATGGACTAATAAAACATATATATATATATATATATATATATATATATATATATATATATATATACTGTATATAATTAAAAACATTAGATAAAAATAATAAATAATAATAATATTTTTATTATTATTATTATTATTTAATTATTTTTTATATAAATGTTTTATTTTATACATATACACACAAACATAAATCCATACACACAAGAATTTAGTTACAAAAATATATCACTGTTATTTTTTTAAATAATAATAAATGTGTTTCTTATAAAGTTAGAAAAATTAATTTTTATGCATTTATATTTCCCTGTAAAATTTAGAATAACAAATATATGTATTCATTTGAGATTATTATAAAAAAAGGTTTCATAGTGCAATATACTGCATATTTTGGCAAATGTTATAGGTTTTATACATTTGCATCTGGCATAAATACAGCAGAAATGGTACAAGTAACGTTTTAAACATAACCATACACACTGTGTGTGCTATCTAAGTAATTTTGTAAAGCATATCAACACATTTTTGTGGGTTGTGTGTCTATGGTCTGTTTGCTTGGGAACGAGGTCTGTTTGCTTAGTGGGAGTTTTTTTTCCCATCATTGCAGAATGTATGAAATCCAAAGTCTGTGAAAAGCAAAATTCCTTCACAAAATTCCACACATTTACGAGCTTAAAAAACGACATGGCTCCTGTTTACCCCCAAACCAGCTGAGCATTCTGGGATACGCGTGTGCCTCATCCCAAACCGCGGAATCTGCTGAGTCATGCATTCCCAACCCAGCGACGGGCCACACATTCCCTCTGCCTTTATGATCCTGTGTTTTCTGTCTCTGCACGTGGAATGCAAAGATTCATATTGTGCTTGTAAACATCCCCCCACACACGTGTTTACTTAGCTATTTAAAATGGGGACATTCCATAGATGTAATGATTTTCATACGGTACAAACTGTATATTCTCCTCTTACACTAACCATGCCCCTGAACCTATCCCGATCGGCACACGCCTAGCCTGATCCTGAACCTACCCGTCAGACAAGCTAACCCGAACCCTGAACCTACCCATCGCGCACGCGTAGCCTCTGATCCCTGAACCTACCCTGTTGAGCATGCTAACCCGAAACCCTGAACCTACCCGTTAGCACACGCTGAACCCTAACCCCCTGAACCTTCCCATCGCGCACACTGAACCCAAACCCTTAAGCCTACCTGTTGAGCACGCTGAACCCGAACCCTGAACCTACCCGTCACGCATGCTAACCCAATCCCTGAACCTACCCATCTGCCGCACGCAAACCCGACCCCTGAACCTTCCCAATTGCGCACACTAACCTCTAAACCTTACCCTACCTGTTGAGCATGCTAACCCGAACCCTGAACCTACCTGTTCACGTGCACGCTAACCCAATCCCTGAACCTACTCATTGAGCACGCTGAACCCGAACTATGAAACTTCCCGTCACCGCATGTGTAACCCGATCCCTGAACCTACCCATCGCGCCTGCGTAACCCAACCCCTGAACCTTCCCATTGTGCACACTAACCCGAACCCTTAACCTACCTGTTGAGCACGCTAACCCGAACCCTGAACCTACCCGTCACGCATGGTAACCTGATCCCTGAACCTACCTATCTGCACGTGCTACCCGAACCCTGAACCTACTCCATTGCACGCGCTAACCCGAACCCTGAACCTACCCGTCACGCACTGCTAACCCCACCCCTGAACCTTCCAGTTGCCTACATCGCTGAACCCTCGAACCCTGAACCTACCTGTCCAGCAAGCTAACCCTAACCCTGAACCTTCCCATCATCGCACGCGAACCTCGAACCCTTGAACCTACCCATGCAAGCACGCTGAACCCGAACCCTGGACCTACCTGTTACGCACGCTAACCTGACCCCTGAACCTACCCATTGCGCACGCTGACCCGAACCCTGAACCTACCCGTCACGCATGCTGACCCCGATCCCTGAACCTACCCGCCACGAACGCTGAACCCAATCCCTGAACCTTCCAGTCGCCCACGCTAACCCAACCCCTGAACCTACTCCGTCGAGCAAGCTGACCCAAACCCTGAACCTTCCCATCGCGCACCGCTAACCCAAAACCTTTACCTACCCGTCAAGCACGCGTAACCCGAACCCTGAACTTTCCCATCACGCACACTGACCCACACCCTGAACCTTCCCTGAACCCAGTCATATATACCATGTAGAAGTAAGTAAATAATATCACACCAATCACTGATGGGCTTCCTGTTTAGGAAAAGGGACTTCCTGTTCAGAATGAGCACATAGGAGTTAGAAAGACCCACAGCTGTTTGCCTGAGTGAAATAAAGGCCTGGGGTCATTTACATCATCTATGAACTTGGCAGACCGAGTCGTGCAGCACATGTCTCTCTCTCACTCTCTCATCACACACACACACACACACACACACTCACAGTGTGGTTCGCTATCTTTGTGAGGAAGAAGCCTAAAGTTTATCCAAAAAATAGAATGAAAACATCATAAACTAGCATGAAATCAAGGCTCAAATATCAGATGTGCACATCAGGCCGTGTTTAGATTTTCTTGTGATGTGATTTTCTTGTGTCTGTGGTCAGTAAGCTCACCGATCTGCAGCAGCACAGGCGTGACCAGCGCCGTCTCCATGGCATAGCAGAACTCTCTCCCGAACATGACGGCTCCGCTGCATCACCCACTGTGCGCAGTGGGATCCGGTCTATAGAAACCTCACTGACTGACTCCTCCTGACACTCCAAGCCCCGCCCTCCGGCTCCCCCCACTCCATTAGCCCCACCCCCTCCTCCATGTTCTCCGAGGCGGCCCCAGGGCCTGCATCTGCACGGCGTCGGCCTCGGTGTTCTGCGGGGCCATCCTCGCCTGTCGTCGGCATGCACTCGGAGCACGGGTCACGTGTAGCTCCACGCACGGCCAACAGCAAACACACACAAATCTAGGAAGAATAAAGCCTTTCTGTCCGTGGAGCTCAGCCGTGGATCTGCACTCCAATGGGAGGTATATATCCTGAAACGTGGCGTCGAATAGGCCTCCTGCAGGAGCCCTGTGGACGGGCCGAGTTCGGGGGATTTGGGTCGGACAGGGGAGGATATGACTCTATCATGAGGTCACTCCCGCTGGTGTGATGTATGTCTGTATGTATGTGTGGGTGAGTGTGTGTATGTGTGTGTATGTGTGTGTGTATGTGTATGTGCATGTACTGGTGTGTGTTTATGTCTGTGTGTGTAGGTGTGTTTACTGTCTACTGGAAACAGTAAAAATCCATATCAATTGCCATTCAGTTAATACCAGTTTCATGATTTGTATAGAGGCGGTGCTGTAGAAGGTGGAGGAGCAGGCCGAAGGGTGAAGGGCAGGAGAAACCAGACGGAAAGCACCGGAGAATCCCCATGGAGTGACCGATCAATCTGAAAGAGGGAAGGAGAGAGAGAGAGAGTGTGTGATTTAAATCCACAAAATGTCTCACACAAAACGCATGTACTTTTATGCCCATAAATGCATGTACTTTTATGCCTATAAATGCATGTACTTTTATGCCCATTAATGCATGTACTTTTATGCCTATAAATGCATGTACTTTTATGCCCATTAATGCATGTACTTTTATGCCCATAAATGCATGTACTTTTATGCCTATAAATGCATGAACTTTTATGCCCATTAATGCATGTACTTTTCATGCCCATAAATGCATGTACCTTTATGCCCATAAATGCATGAACTTTTATGCCCATCATATGCATGTACTTTTATGCCCATCAATGCATGTACTTTTATGCCCATAAATGCATGAACTTTTATGCCTATAAATGCATGAACTTTTATGCTCAACAAATGCATGTACTTTTATGCCCACAAATGCATGTACTTTTATGCCCACAAATGCATGTACTTTTATGCCCATAAATGCATGTACTTTTATGCCCATAAATGCATGTACTTTTATGCCCATAAATGCATGTACTTTTATGCCCATAAATGCATGTACTTTTATGCCCATAAATGCATGTACCTTATGCCCATAGATGCATGTACCTTTATCCCCATAAAAGCATGTACTTTTATGCCCATAAATGCATGTACTTTTATGCCCATAAATGCATGTACTTTTATGCCCATAAATGCATGTACTTTTATGCCCATAAATGCATGTACCTTTATGCCCATTAATGCATGAACTTTTATGCCCATAAATGCATGAACTTTTATGCCCATCTATGCATGTACTTTTATGCCCATAAATGCATGAACTTTTATGTCCATAAATGCATGAATTTATATGCCTATAAATGCATGAACTTTTATGCTCACAAATGCATGTACTTGTATGCCCATAAATGCATGAACTTTTATGCCCATATAAATGCATGAACTTTTATGCCCATAAATGCATGTACCTTTATGCCCATAAATGCATGTACCTTTATGCCCATAGATGCATGTACTTTTATGCACTTTTATGGAAAGTAACTTACATTGCATTCAAGGTATTACATATGATGAGTTCATGCATTTCCTTGGAATTGACCACATGACCTTGGTGTTGCGAGCACCATGCTGTGTTGTTCTCACATGCAAGACTCACTGACTCAATGCTAAGGTTCTTTCCATCATATTAAGCCCCGCCCCATAATTTCCCGAATAATGTCCTGAAGCATTTCTCTAGAACATTCCTCATTTTTTGTTATAATTTAGTCTGAGGTTCTTGAATTCATCTCCAAACAAACAGCAGAATTAACATATTTGGCGGGATTATACGTGGAGCTTTCAGAGATTAGCGCAAAAATGTGGCTGTGATTATGGCACGTTTCAGGACAGGACAGAAATTCACGTTAAAAGTCCAAAGCATTAAAGTGTGCGCAAACAATCAACTCCGCAGTGGCCCTTCATAACCCTCTTAACACGAACTCTTTAAGACCCATACACAATGCACTTCACTTAAGGTTCACACTGGAGTTACAGAGCCCACATTGTGCTTGTGCGGGACGAGTCTCCTGATTACACCACGCTGCTATTTACGGCTCAGAGGATTCAGAAACCAGGCAAAGAGGAAGGGAAACAAGCATATCCTGAATGCCACACCAAAAACAAACAACGAGCAAACCAGTCAATCAGTCCGGGTGTGTATAAGTGACGCGCTGCATTACTGTATCATAACTGGGGTTCCTGGTTGTTTTAGCGCAGGATCTCAGGCTCCTGCGGGCTTGTTTATCATGTGAGACTCTGATAAGACACAAATACTATCAGATTACAGCTCTGTTCCACGTAGTAATGAAGTGCGGGGCACTTAAAGTATAATTTGGAACAGCTGACTAGGATTCCCATGTGCCACCTCGGGGTCACAGGGGCGAATGTCTGATCTGCCAGCTGATTGGTTATCTAATCCAGAGTCAACGGGACACACAGGATCTGCTCCCAAATCTACTGAGCTGCTTATGTAGACAGACTGAATGAATCATAAGCAGTAAGAAGCATTTACAGAGGTAACAAAGTAAATTTAGTAATGCATTTAAATAACCACTGCGGAAAAGAAATATAGATTTAAGTTGGCAAACTAAAGCAAGACTCATTTCTATCTATAAACATTTTGTAAAATATTATACAATATTGTGATATTATTTAATATAGATTTGAACTTGAACAGACATACATTGGACAGACATTTACCTACTTTATTCAAGTAAAACAATAAATACAAATGTTTTATTAATAACTACTTTTATGTTTTAAAAAAAGACAAATGTTTTATTATTAATATTATGTTAAGTATTATACAATATTATGATATTAAATTAATGTGCATAAAATCTGACATTTTATTTTAATATAAATATTATCATCCAAGTTATAACACAATATTGTGATATTAATTTAATGTGTATAAAATATTGAAAGATTGATATATAATACAAACGTTAATTATAAATATTTTAAATGATTACACAATATTATTGTATTAATTTAATGTGTATAAAATAACGAACACACACACATTTTAAAATAAAAAAAACTTCTTTTTAAAAACTAATTTAAATTCTGGTTTTTACTTCATTTAAAGGCGGCATTGCATATAATAAATATTTCTGTGTGTCATGTATTTTTTTTTTGTTGAGATTCACATCATTATCTTTGTCAGGGTGGATTCAAGTAGGAGTTTTGCAGAGTTTCTTCGGTCTGTCAATGTGTAGAAACATCTGACAGCATGACGGGGAGCTGCATAATAAATACTTCAGAGTCTGCTTGCTCATATATATATATATATATATATATAAACACACACACTCATATGAGAGTTGTGTACCATCTGACAGGCTCCCAGCCGAGACTCTCTGCCGTCCATCATTCCTCAGCCATGGTTTCAAACACAGTGTTGAGTTTCCCCAAACCGGCACTGAGAGCTTCATGTCATTAGCAATAAGCCAATAAACGCGTGTATTACAGAATCAGCAACAATCAAAGTCATGTTGTAAGTGTGTCGAGGCCTCTCCTCTGGGCTTTTGGCAAACGGGGCCTGTCATGTGAGAAGGGAACAGGGGCCCTGAACGGGTCGCGCTGGATCCGGTTCCTCTGTGGAAAAACTTCTGAAGGCCGGTCAGAGGAACTCCTGGTTCTGCAGGAGACGACTTGCACCATTTCACACACACACACGGAGAGACTGCCTGATCGATAAACACAACTTTGAGCTGTCAGAGAGTGATTGATTCCCTCCTCACTGAAGCATCTCACTCATAAACAAACATGTGTGTGAAGAAGCAGCTACATTGAAACACACATTGAGTTTGTCGGTATTAAACATCGCACTGAACAGGAAAACTCATTGCGCTATTTTTCACGGTTTTTTTTGTGAAGTCTTGCCTGTTTAACATTTACATTTACAAAGATCTTCTCTCAAATGAGAGGAAAAGTGAATCTGGTGTTAGTGCATTGATTTATCCAGGACACACACACACACAATACATGCAGCAAACCAGATGGGGAGCAAATCTGTAGCAGAACGCATGAGGAACAGGTGAACGGGCCAACGAGGATAAGGACTAAACAAGGGGAGTGTGGAAACAATCCCAACAATGATTGAGATGCACTCGATGTGCATTTTCAACAAGATCCATGCAATGCCATTTATTTCAGAAAGGTGCTTTACATTAATAATGCACAGGAGCCCTACGAATACCAACGGTTAATACAGCTTGTGTTACGCGCTGAACATCTCTCCTGTGATTGACACGTGCACTCTTAAATCAGGGACACAGAGGTGCTGAGATGCCTCTTAAAGTTCAAGGTTACAAACTATTTCAGATACTGACTAGGTTTAGCAGTTAGCAAACCATACAAATCTGCAGCCAGTTTAACCTGTTTATCCCCAACACCTGCGATCACATGACCCTCCGGCATCCAAACATGACAATAACACACATTTCCTCAGTCAGCAATCAACAATCCATCGCTCACACTCAGACAGATGCACAACAGCGCTTCAGCATGACTGACTGACATCTCAATGTTACGCAAGACAAAGAGAGAGAGAGAGAGACATAAACAAAGACAGAGAGAAGGGCACACGAGGGGCCGTCTGAACTCTTAATGTTAAACAGGACGCACACTTTTGCAGTGTCAGACACACAAGTAGCCAAAATTTGACTTCTAAAGCAGTCTGTACTAATAATTACATTTGTTCTTGAAAATAAAAATAAGTGGAACTTCAAAATGAGAGTATTAAAATATCAATATTTATATATATATATATATATATATATCGCAATATATATAAATCGCAATACAATATGTATTGTGGATAGTTCAACCCAAAATAAAAATTACTGTGAGAAAAAAAAACCAAGTTTTCAGAATTTTAGTGTTAGTATTACATTAAACTATATATATATATATATATATATATATATATATATATATATATATATATATATATATATATATATATATATATATATATATATATATATGTATATATATATATTATATTAGTTGATCGGTAAGATTTTTTATGTTTTTAAAAGAAGTTTCTTCTGCTCACCAAGGCTGCAATTTTTTTGATAAAAAATACACAAAAAAACACAGTAATATTGTGAAATATTATGACAATTTAAAATGACTGTTTTATGTTAATATATATTATAAATGTAATTTATTCCTCTGAAAAAAAGCTGAATTTTCAGCTTGAATTTTCACATGATCCTTCACAAATCACTCTAATATGATGATTTTATACTCCAAAAACATGTATGATTATTATCCATGTTGAAAAACAGTTTTTTACATTTTTATTTCAGGATTCTTTGATGAATAGAAAGTTCAAAAGAACAGCTTTTATCTGAAATGGAAAGCTTTTGTTACATTAAACACTACCCTTTAAAAAGTTTGGGGTCAGTAAGAATTTGTATTTTATTTTGGGGAAATAAATAAGAAATCAATACTTCTATTCATCAAGGACGAGTTACATTGATCAAAAGTTACAGTAAAGACATTTATAATGTTAGAAAAGATTCTAATTAAATAAAAGCTGTTCTTTTGAACTTTCTATTCATCAAAGAATCCTGAAATAAAAATGTAAAAAACTGTTTTCAACATGGATAATAATCATACATGTTTTTGGAGCATAAAATCATCATATTAGAGTGATTTGTGAAGGATCATGTGACACTGAAGACTGGAAGTAATGATGCTGAAAATTCAGCTTTTTTTCAGAGGAATAAATTACATTTTAATATATATTAACATAAAAAGTCATTTTAAATTGTCATAATATTTCACAATATTACTGTGTTTTTTGTGTAATTTTTTTATCAAAAAATTGCAGCCTTGGTGAGCAGAAGAGACTTCTTTTAAAAGCATAAAGAATCTTACCGACCTTAAACTTTTGACTGGTAGTGTGTATATATATATATATATATATATATATATATATATATATATATATATATACCGGTATATATATATATATATATATATATATATATACACACACATATATAGTTATTTCTAACTATACCACAACTAACTAATAACTAATGAAGTTATGAGTACAGTGCACAGGCTTTTTTACACTGAGAGCATGTCTTTCACACGCGAGGTGAGGGAATACAAGGACGTGAGAGAGTGAGATGGAGCGAGAGGTCAAGTAACGCTGACCTTCTGCTGTGGGATGAAGCGACACACACAGATAAGACGACTGACTGTTCAGATCAGCGTCTGGGAGAAAGAGTCGTCCGTTCATACGCCCACAAAAACACCAGATTACAGGTGGCAATTTCCCGCAGAGCTCTGATTTTCTAAGCAACAAACTGAGATTGTTTACCGTAACAAAACGAACAATATCAGCGTGGGCGTGAGAACGGAGCCGATACTAAGAGTTTACTCTTGCAGATGCCATTCAATATCCATAAGCAATCCCGTTTAGGCCTGCACAACACTGGGGGAAATCACATTGTGATATTTTGTTTTTATGCAACATATAAAATGCGATTAGAAATTGTTTCTGTACATTTTTATTCAATCTGGAGGGATTTTGTTGGGAAAAAGGATCTGCAAAGAATAAAAAAAAACCTAAACATAATAATTACCTTTAATTCTGAAGACTTTTTTTGTGCAAACCATTCTGACCCCAAAATTTAGGTTCACACTTTTTACAAGAACCAACTCTTTTAGCATCCATCCAGTCAACATAATAATAATAGTAATAATAAAAACCATTTTGACAAATTTGATATTACTATAAAATATTAATAATAATAAATACAAATATTCAACAAAATAAATAAAATATATAACAGTTTTGTTTTACTGTAAAATAAAAAATAAATTAATTAAGAGTTAAAATTACATATTCAACAATTTATAACTTCGTTCAAAACCATCTAACCATCCAAACCATCTAACTTTTGCTTTGCCAGTTTACCGTAAAAAAAGTGGTGTTCACACATGAACTCGTTCAATGAACAAGACCCTTGTTCCCTTGTCATGAGATAAGACCCTTATTCATCGTCTGGTGTCGTTTAAAGCCCTTTGAAGCTGCACTGAAACTGTCTTTTGGACCTTAAACCATTTGGTTCCCAATGAAGTCCATTATATGGAGAAAAGTGACAACATCATAAACCAACGTGGTTGAACATCAGTTTATGACAATTTGGTTTTGGAAAACAGTCGTGACTCACTAGTTTTCTTCAACGATGCATCAAACTGTGGCATTAAAGCATTGAGTTACAGTGTTTACGGGAAACACACTCCTGCCCGATTCCTATTCAGCTAACCGTCACACTGCTACTGAAATGTCTTTCGACCAATCAAATCCAAGAATCATAATTAGCCGTTGTATAAGAACATGGATTAAATTCTGACTGATTTATTTGCATTGTCACTTACAGTATTCATATAAAACAATTGCATAATACACGCACCAATCTGTTATTGGCATCTGTCAGGAAGCCAGTGCAACACTGCACAGCTGACCCAGATTACACTGGCTAAATTTCATAGGTCAAGCTGACTGCAGTCGAGGTATCGGGTTTATATTTGGACGTGTAAAACCTCCTCCTCCCCATCTGGCCCACATCCATCCGCTGATCCCGGGAACCAGATCCAGAAATTGGTTTTTGGTGGGATTCGGGTGATGCTCGGATTACAGCTTCATCTAGCAGTACCTGATCCAAATCACAATATCCCACTGTGAAATATTTCACCTGTGGACACGCATTTCACAGCTACGGCCAGACATAACAAAACACACAGCGTGAAGAATTTGACCATTTGGCCTCACGAGTAGCGTGTGTGTGTAAATCACAAGAGCGCCAGGACATCGTGTTCAGACAAACTGGCTTTTGGACAGTGGCTTTTACTTTGGCTGTTTGTGCTTATTAGTGGTGTTTGTTGCTCATACTTGGGGTGTGAATGTGATCAAACCCAGAAATATTAAACTTTAACATGCAGGATTTGATTCCTCCTCAACAAGACGCGTGATTTGAGAGGCTTCATGTGTGTTGAAGTAATGCACCCCAGACTAGAACAACACCCTGCTATCTCTTGCTCCCTACACTCTCGCCCCCTACTCACACCCTACTCTTGCTCCCTACACTCTCGCCCCCTACTCACGCCCCACTCTTGCTCCCTACACTCTCGCCCCACTACTCACGCCCCTGACTCTTGACTCCCTACAGTCTCGCCCCCTACACTCACGCCCTACTCTTGCTCCCTACACTCTCCGCCCCCCTACTCACACGCCTACTCTTGCTCCCTACACTCTCGCCCCCACTCACACCCTACTCTTGCTCCCTACACTCTCGCCCCACTCACGCCCCTCTACTCTTGCTCCCCTACACTCTCGCCCCCTACTCACGCCCCTCACTCTTGCTCCCTACACTCTCGCCCTACACTCTCACCCCACTCTTGCCCCCTACACTCTCGCCCCCTACTCACGCCCCACTCTTGCTCCCCACACTCTCGCCCTACACTCTCACCCCACTCTTGCCCCCTACACTCTCGCCCCTACCCACACCCTACTCTTGCTCCCTACACTCTTGCCCAACACTCTCACCCCCTATACTCTTGCCCCTCACCTCACACTTGCTCCCTACACTCTCGCCACTCTGCACTCTCTGCTCCCTACACTCTCGCCCCACTCTTGCCCTCCTCTCGCTCCCTACACCTCCGCCCTCTCTCTGCCCCACTCTCGCCCCCTACACTCTTGCCCAACACTCTCGCCCCCTACACTTGCTCCATACACTCTCGCCCCACTCTTGCCCTTCCCTCGCCTGACTCTCGCTCCCTACACTCTTGCCCTCTCACCCTCGCCCCCCACTCTCGCCCCCACACTCTTGCTCCCTACACTCTCTACCCAACACTCTCGCCCCCTACAGCTCTTGCCCCTGACACTTGCTCCCTAGACTCTCTCCACTCACGCCCTCACTCTTGCTCCCTACACTCTCGCCTCTACTCTCGCTCCCTACACTCTCGTTCCCTAACATTCTCCCTACACTCTCTCCACTCTCACCCTACTCTCGCTCCCTACACTCTCGCCCTACTTCTCGTGTCCTCACACTCTCGCCCTGACTCTCGGTCCCTACACTCTGTCCCTACACTCTCGCTCCCTACATTCTCCCTACACTCTCTCCACTCTCACCCTACTCTCGCTCCCTACACTCACGCCCTCACTCTTGCTCCCTACACTCTCGCCCTACTCTCGGTTCCTGACACTCGGTCCCCTGACACTCTCGCTCCCTACATTCTCCCTACTCTTGCTCCCCACACTCTCTCAACTCTCGCCCTACTCTTGCTCCCTACACTCGCTCCCTACACACTCGCTCTCTACTCTATCCATGCCTCCTCCATGACTTCACTAAGAGTGAGAACCAATCAATTGCTGATGCAGAAAAAATGTTTTTTTGTCTGATGAAAGTGTGTCCCTGCAGTAGTGCATGAGCTCCTCAGGAATGTAAACAAACCCTGCAGGTGTGTGTGTGTGTGTGCATGTGTGTGACGCAGTGCAGGATGTGTGACATCATCAACACACCGAATCTTCCCTCTCTGCCAGACCAACAGCCACTGCGCAAACACACACACACGCGCTTAACTTGAGCGTCAGCAGGTTGTGTGTCCAGGTCAGCTTCTGTAACCAGCTCTTCTAGTGACTCATCTTGCTGACTGACAAGCACACACACAGAATGGATTTAAAGGGCCAGTACTGCATCACATGATCCTGCACGTGCATTCCTGCGTTAAACCGGCAAGAGTGAAGATCACTCTAATCCACAACATACGACAACAATACAATGACGGTGTAATTAGCAAGGGATTATGACGATGAAGTTAAGCATCCACTTTAACTGTCTGGAAACCTCTCGCATCTATTTGACAGGCAAAGAGAAACAATGACAGCAACAACATGCTCTAGCACAGAATTAAAGCAGCCATTTAGATTAAACATGAGCCTATTAAATATACATAGTTCTGTCATGTAACTCTAGATGGCGCCGGCTGAACGCTCCTCAACACAAACGGTTCACACGACACCGCTTTCAACTAAAAAACGTTTTGGCTGTTCGTTTACACGACAACGACGTTCTGGGTTCTGTAAAACACAAACTTTTGAAAAAGGTTTTCAAAAACGTGAATCTCTGAAGACGATATGACGTCATGCACGTGCATATTATGTGTTCAGTCTATAGCGTTTCATCGCCATCTACTGGCCGAGCAGCAGAATACAGCATTGTCAGCTCGCTTTAGCCGACGAAATCATTTTGACAATAGCGTCGTCTGTACGCAGAAAACTCAAAGGAAAGACCTACACTCGTAAACGCCTGCAATCTGCTTGCAATCACATCATTCTCTATACGACACATCTGATTGGTTCCTGCTGTTTCAGTAGCCAATGAGCTCACAGCTCAAACTTCACAATTCTGTCCCAGTTCATCAGAAAGCCTCCACCTGTGTAGATCTGCTACGGGTAACTCATGTACACTATATTGTACAGTAAGTGTGTTACTTGCTTACAGCAGTGTGTCGTATGTGTGTGTTGGCAGAAGTAGCAGATCTATTCAGCCAAGACCAAATAAAATACATCAACACGGTCATATTCATTACCAAACACTCCAGTTGTCATGACAGAAATATACATCTTTCAATGCGGTAAGAAAAATAAACAACTAGTCTATCCTATAGTCTATCGGCAGATATTTGTTCTTGTTTTAGGCATAAACTTTGATCATTTTGATTAGAGCTGTCAAACGATTAATCGCGATTAATCGCATCCAAAAGAAAAGTTTGTGTTTACATAATATATGTGGGTGCACTGTGTATAATTATTTTGTATATATATATATATATATATATATATATATATATATATATATATATATATATATATATATATATATATATATATATATATATATATATATACAGTTTTTACATTTTTATTTCAGGATTCTTTGATGAATAGAAAGTTCAAAGAACAGCATTTATTTAATTAGAATCTTTTCTAACATTATAAATGTCTTTACTGTAACTTTTGATCAATGTAACTCATCCTTGATGAATAGAAGTATTGATTTCTTATTTATTTCCCCCAAAAATAAAATACAAATTCTTACTGACCCCAAACTTTTTAAAGGTTAGTGTTTAATGTAACAAAAGCTTTCCATTTCAGATAAAAGCTGTTCTTTTGAACTTTCTATTCATCAAAGAATCCTGAAATAAAAATGTAAAAAACTGTTTTCAACATGGATAATAATCATACATGTTTTTGGAGCATAAAATCATCATATTAGAGTGATTTGTGAAGGATCATGTGACACTGAAGACTGGAGTAATGATCCTGAAAATTCAGCTTTTTTCAGAGGAATAAATTACATTTGAATATATTTTAACATAAAACAGTCATTTTAAATTGTCATTATATTTCACAATATTACTGTGTTTTTTTATCAAAAAATTGCAGCCTTGGTGAGCAGAAGAGACTTCTTTTAAAAACATAAAAAATCTTACCGATCTTAAACTTTTGACCGGTAGTGTGTGTGTGTGTATATATATATAAATAAATATATATATAAATATAAATATACACACACATGCATGTATATTTAAGAAAAAAACATTATTTATATATAAAATATGTATATATATATATAGAAATTATAGATACATTTATATACAGTATATACATGAAAATGTCTCTTAAATATATACAAGCATGTGTGTGTATTTGTATATATAAAATAATTATACACAGTGCACCCACATATATCATGTAAACACAAACTTTTATTTTGGATGTGATTAATCGCGATTAATTGTTTGACAGCCCTAATTTTGATGCATTATTTTTATCTTAATATCTTAAGTCGCTTTGCTTTTAAAATAAATGCATCTTGATTTAAGAATGTTTATTTATACTGGAAAACCAGAAAAAATACAGAGTAAAAGTCATATTTTGCAGCGTGCAACCCAACAGAGGAGAAACGGAGTATCTAAGGCTGTTTTCAGACATGCCCGTCAGAAACTCCTCCTCTTCCTCATCATCATCATCATCGGCTGCCAGTAGAGACGGAGGCCAGTGTGTAACGCGAGCCGCTGTCCTGCCAAACGGGCAGACGCCCAAAAGCTCCCAAACAGAGGAGAGCACTGGAGGACTCGATGTCGAGCCCTTGGTTTTCCTGGTAAGAGGTGATGCGGCTTTACGGCACTAAATTAAGAGCAACTCTGCGGATGTTCCCACATCTATTAGTGGACCGACATCTACGTAAAACGCTCTTATGGAAAACAAACAACTGAGACAAAGCTCAGACGAGTACACAACATTTCAAGGCATCAACATGAGCTTTATTTATCTCCGACACGCTGAACTCTCGATCGATTCAGTGCACGGCTGCGGCGGACTCGAGGTGACAGGGACACTGTGGCCGGTTGAGGGTGAAGTCAGATCACATGGGGCGGCAGGTGTTTGGGACAGGCAGGGTGTCGATGTTGGGCCTGACCCAGTTTGGGTGAGGTGTTGGGTTGCACTGGTCTGGACGGGACCTGAACGCATGAAGCCGTCCGTCAGGCTGAGGCACCATTAACAAACATTAGCTTCTTCTCTTACTCCAGTCTGATGAAACTGTGCTGATTAATTTCATGGCTCAGCATAAATTATGGCATCAGGCCTTACAGAGAATTAAGTAAAACCAGTTGCATGGCAACAGAGAAAAACCCGGGCTAAAGGATCCGGATGCTATTACAGGACTGGAGGAAAAAATGCACAAAAACATTCATTTATATTTAATATATTAAAAAACAAACAGAACCACAAACAAGGGCTACAAAATTTGGCCAAAACTGTGATTATATATGAATATGGCTATACAATAATAACAATTGTTATTATTATGAATAGAATTACTAAATAAAAATTATTTTTAGTGTTTTAGTTTATGCAATATTACTATTGCAATATTTCAGAGTAAAATAATAAGAATAACTATTAATAATGCCAACATTTATTATATATAAATACTACTACTATTATTAAAATCACTACTAAAAAAATAATAAATAGTAGTCAAATATACTAAAAATACATACACTTTATTTTACATTACAGTTACAATATTACTCATATTTATGGCTGCCTGAATTTCTTCATTTTCAAATGTTAAAAGGAGTTGTTCACTTTTGAAATAAACTTTTGCTGTGATCTACTTACCTCCATGTCATCAAGATGTCCATCGCCTTCTTTTCTTCAGTCGAAAGAAATTAAGGTTTTTGATTAAAATTCCAGGATTTTTTCTCCATATAATGGACTTCAATGGGGTTCAAATGGTTCAAGGTCCAAATGAGAGTTTCAGTGCAGCTTCAAAGGGCTTTAAACGACACCAGATGATGAATAAGGGACTCTATCAAGCGAAACGATCGTCTCATTTAATAAATAAAATAAAAAAGTTTAAGTTTTATAAGCTCAAATGCTCTCCTTCCTCTGTTCTGTGATGCGCGTCTGTGATCCTGTTCGAACTCGTTCATCAAAATGAACAGATCTTTTCCTGAGTCAACTCATTGATTTCATTCGTTGAATTAACCAAATAACTTGAAAAAGATTCAGTCATTTTGATGAGCGAGTTCAAACAGGAGAGTCACGAACGTGCATCACAGAACAGAGCAAGGCAAGCATTTGAGCTTATAAAACTTAAACTTTGTCATTTATTTTTTTAAATGAGCGATCGTTTCGCTTGATAAGACTCTTATTCATCGTCTGGAATCGTTTAAAGCCCTTTGAACAGTTTGCACTGAAACTCTCATTTGGACCTTGAACCGTTTGGACCCCATTGAAGTCCATTGGAGAAAAATCCTGGAATGTTTTCATCAAAAACCTTAATTTCTTTTCGACTGAAGAAAGAAAGACATGGACATCTTGAAAGACATGGGGGTGAGTACATTATCAGCAAAAGTTATTTTAAAAGTGAACAACTCCTTTAAACAACTGAACTTTTATTTTGTCTGAAAACTGCAGGAAGCCCTTAAAGCGTCTCTTTAGCTGAGAAAGGCTTCTAATGCCATGTTTGTGAAGATGGATGATAGCTGACGCATGATGCATTTTCAAACACACGTTAATGCGACTGAAACCCAGAATAGATGCTAAAGATGCTAAACACACCAGAAATGAATCACTCTGAAACACACAGCCCATCCATGTATTAAATCACATCCTTTGTCATTTAATAACCGCACTAAGCCATATTGCAATTTTGCACTTATTTTGAAGAATTGTGCAGCACTACGGCAAACTGCAGCCAGAGAGAAACAAATGCAACACACTCACAAGGACAGCTCTTAAACAATATGCATTATGAGTTAAGTTGCTGTTTTAGGACAATATGCTCTACTTTTAAGTATTTGAAACAGTATGCAGCATGCAAATGATAGACATTACAAACAACACTGACCCATGACCTAAATAAACTGCATGTTTATTTCAATGACAGCTAGTTAGTTGTATTGCATGCATATTGGGCATACTGTGCACAACACACACACTGTAAACTGAAGAAACGGTGTGAGGGTAGCATGCATTTCCAAACACTGCTAAACTAGGAGGACGTTTTGTTCCATTTGACAACATCATCGTTGATCCCAACATCCCTTGTTCCCATTGCAGGAGGAACAACACTTGTTCAAACACAACAACAGCACGACTCGAATCTCCCAAACTCAGATCTGCAGAAACACCACACCAGCTCCTCCCACACACACCAACCTTGATGGAAAATTCCAGGCTGAGAAACAGACAGGAGACCTCTTATGATGCACAAGTCGAAAACTAGTCCGAGTGTGTGCAATTTCACAAATGCATTAGGAAAAACGCAACAGCTTTGCTCCATAAGCCGCCTTTCTGTCCATGACAAACACATGCAATCTGATCCATGCGTCCTGAAAGCGAGCCTCAGACGTGGACGATCCGGACCGGCAGCTTGCTCTCGACAGGGTCGGCCGAGGGATCATCTCACAATTCAGAATTTTAACTCGCATTTGGGAGTTTATATGTCATAAATCTGACAAAATAAATGTATTATCATTTCCTGCTGGAAACAAGGTTACATGTTAATATTTTCAACTAGATTTTATTTTTATAAATTTAGTTTTCACTTGAATTTTATTCAAAGGTTTAGTCATTTTGTTGTGTTTTTATAATATTTTTATATATTACTTATTCAGTTTTACTTATTTTAGCACTTCAAGTTAATAAAAAAATGAGAAATGTTACTTTTGCAAACACTGAAATAATTTTATTTTTTAAGGGGGTTCTTTATATTTATTTTAAGTTAACATTTATTTTATATAAGTAATTTTTTATGGGTTTACTTTGTTTAAGCACTAAATTTTGCTTATTTTTTTATCCTATATATTTAGTATTCAAATAAATACATTTTTAGAGTGTATTTTTTTGTCCATCATCATGCATTCATTTTTCCCCATTTTTATGATGCATAATTTTTAATATATCATAATGCATGCCTAAAACATCCCTAAAATGCTGTCTAGGTTTTGTACATAGTTCTTGTTGTGTATTAGTCAACAGTCTAGAGTCTAACCCTTCTTGAATATTTAGATCACAAAGCAGTCTTTGTTTGTGCAATTTTTTTTAGCTGAAGTTATAAGAGCTGTTAGTTAATTATTCCACACACACACACACACACACACACACACGCACACGCACACGCACGCACCGCACGCACACAGCACACACACACACACACACACACTTTAATTATTAATCAATCTGATTTTAATTATTAATGTTAATTCAAATGTTCAGTTTGGAAGGTCTGGCTCCCAAAATTAACTCTTCACATAATTATTTTTCTCCAGGTTTGTCTCCAGGTTATGCGAACACACACACACACACACAAATGCTGTGCATTACGCAAGAATACATATTAGTGAAAAATCATCACCAGATATAATAACCTGCATTTCATGCGATCTATTTAATAACAAAACTCTTTCGAATGCAGATTATGTAATATAAAGTCTTAAGACACAAGATGCAGACAAATACACATTAATTAGATCATTAAAATACATTCATATTCCTGTTAAATATTGCATTACAATTACACCTGTTTAACAGTGACGGGTGTGTAAAACACATTAAGTGACCTTGGTTGATGAACATTCACTGGAAAACAAACGCTAGTTGACAACAGAGTGCTGTAATCTCATAGATTCAAGGCTCTGACTACAGTAGTTCACATGTACGAGCAACCAGAAAAACTTCTCATTTATTATTCTTTTACTAATATATTATTAAAATCAAAAGTTGTATGAAGACTGAACAGTTCATTTTTAAACTATATGTTCACAAAGATGAATAGTGACTATGCATTTTCTAATTAATATAGAGAGTGCAGATGACATGATTTGAGACGCAAGCCATTAGATCAGAGTCTCTGACGATGCATTATACGCTCAGATCTGATGTACAACGCCACAGCAACGAGAAACTCTCACAGGCTTAGAGAGATTAGCAGAGTCAGTCATATTTTAATCGTCTTTAAAACGAGCTTCAAATGTGCAAAAGATCAACCTTTGTGAGGATCTTCAAACAAACCAGCCTCTGTTATGAACCCTAGTGAGCTCCCTACATAGTGTGCATGTCTCGGTCACGCACTGAGATTAGATTTTGAAACCCAAACCCATTTTTGAGGAACTATCCCTTCAAGATTGCGGAAGAATTAAGAAAAATATGTGAAACGCAAGAAAATGTTTAGATTTTTTTTATCCCATTTTTGAGAATTATGCGTATTGTTTATGCTTAGACTATTGTCACATTGCTTGTGTTATTAATAAAAACTAAACTACAAATACAAATCTGATCAATTGAAATACAGTTGAAATGAAATAAAAAATATTATATAAAAACTTAAATGAGAATTAGAGGTTAAAATAAAATAAGCACATAACCAAATTAATAAAATTAAAAACACAGATATATATATATATATATATATATATATATATATATATATATATATATATATACACACATATATATATATATATATATATTGAGCTGTCAAACGATTAATCGTGATAAATTGCATCCAAAATATAAGTTTGTGTTTTACATAATATATGTGGGTGCACTGTGTATAATTATTTTCTATATATATAAATACAAACACATGCTTGTATACATTTAAGAAATATTTTCATCTATATACTGTACATTGAGTTATATGTAATTTATATGATTTGTAAATCTAGATATTTTATATATAAATAATATTTTTTTCTTAAATATACATGCATGTGTGTGTATTTATTATATATATATATATATATATATATATATATATATATACACACACACACAAAAATAACTATACACAGTGCCACATATAAACACAAACTTTTATTTTGGATGCAATTAATCATTGCATATATATATATATATATATATATAATATTTTAAAAATTCAAAGCCAAATTTAACAAATAAATGAGTAATCACCCACACCCACATACACACCCACATACACACCCACACACACACCTACACACACACACACACCCACGCATGCACCACGCACGCACGCACGCACGCACACACACACACACACACTCACAACCACAACCACACACACACCCACACCAACTAAAATGATACAAAAATGATAATAATTCTGGAGACGATATCCAACACCACAAACAGAAATCTGACATTACACACACTATCACACACTGCGCTTTACACACTATCTGGACAGACGGACAGGATCTGTCTGGCTCTCGAGTTAATGTTGTTGAGCTGAAGCCTCTCTCTCTGAGCGGCGAGCTGAGAAACTCACCTGGAGACACACACACACACACACACACACACAACAGAAAGGGCTAAAAAGCCACACAATAGAGGCGTGTTCACAAACACAAAACAGCTTAGCAACCTCAGAGCGTTCCTAAAACATCATAAACACCAGATAATCTCATTACAATGCGTGAACAAATGACAAGACGTTTCTTTTCATTAACTCATGAAACCAGTTATCCAAGTCGACAGGCAACAAGTTTTGACAATTACAACATCGTTTCAAATAAAACAATAAGCTCTGCAAACAATGCACATGATGAACAATGTGGGAGAGTCCAGAGCACTGAACCGTACATCAGAAACATGGGGAGAGTTACTCTGAGTCTCTCGTCTCTGGTGTCTTTATCTGACGTTTAAGCTGATGAACTCTGAGGAGGAGGAGGAGGAGGGTGAAGGACGAAGGAAGGTGTTTTAAATGATTTCGCACGATCGTTCCTGCTGTCTCTGGGGGAATCGCACTAGCTCAACCTGTGATAGAGCAACATCTGTGATCGTCTTCTCTATTAACACCTTATGACAAGCACACGTCGAAAAATAGTACGGGTATTGAAATAGTAAGGCCTAAAAAAAGACTTGCAAGACATACCTAGAAACCAGAATAAACCACAGAGACTTTCTTCAATGCCCTAGATATGACTGAGAACCATACACAGGAGTCGTTCACTTTAAAAAACCTTATGCTGATAATTTACTCACCCCCATGTCATCCAAGATGTCCATGTCTTTCTTTCTTCAGTTGAAAAGAAATTAAAGTTTTTGATGAAAACATTCCAGGATTTTCTCCATATAATGGACTTCAATGGGGTCCAAACGGTTCAAGGTCCAAATGAGAGTTTCAGTGCAAACTGCAAAGTGTTCAAAGGGCTTTAAACGATTCCAGACGATGAATAAGGGTCTTATCAAGCGAAACGATCGGCCATTTCAAAAATAAATAACAAAGTTTAATTTTTATAAGCTCAAATGCTCGCCTTGCTCTGCTCTGTGCTGCGTTTGTGACTCTCCTGTTCAAACTTGTTTATCAAAATTAACAATTTTTTTTCAAGTCATTTGGTTTATTCAATGAACAAAATGAACGAACTGACTCGGAAAAAGATTCGTTTATTTTGCCCTTTGAAGCTGCACTGAAACTCTCATTTGGACCTTGAACCGTTTGGTCCCCATTGAAGTCCATTATATGGAGAAAAATCCTGGAATGTTTATCAAAAACCTTAATTTCTTTTCGACTGAAGAAAGAAAGACATGGACATCTTGGATGACATGGGGGTGAGTAAATTATCAGCAAAAGTTATTTTAAAAGTGAACAACTCCTTTAATAAATGCATCTTGTGCATTTTAAAAAAATAGAATAATAATAATGCTCAGGGCTTGAAATTAACTTTTTTGATCGCCAGGCACAGTGTCTTGTGGCTTTCCAAAGTTACTCGGCACTCTGGCCACAACTATGACATCGAAACCATGGGGGAAAACTGCCATATAGATATTTTTAATTATCATAATTAGGCTGCTGTCACTTTAAGACCTGACGCACAGATCCAATACACTGTAAAAAAAAGATGTGGAGACAAAAGGCATGTGTTAGTCTATCACGCTTTAAATCACACTGGAGCTTGTGAGGATGAAACCGCAGAGCACAACACCGGTCCTGGACTGAGAGGTCCTCAGTGTTGAGAGGCTTTTACTAAATAAAGATCTTATGCAACAGTCACCGAAGCACTGCGCTCCTGTCCTTGTGTTGAGCGAGAAGAACACACTGCATTCATGAGCTCCGCACGCCAAGCGGCCTAGAGAAATACAATCTCACGAAGGCACATTCAAAATAACACTGCATTATAAAAAAAGATACTCGGTTCTGATTGGTCAACTTGGCTTTAGATGTGCTAAAACACAAAGCATTATTCACAAAATCATTTTTTTTTAAATAAAACGTTGTGCAATGTAACACGACCTCCTCCTCTCGTGCCTTAATGCCTAAATCTGATATGTGTCATTCATTTGCTGTTACAATGCTTTCTTGTATCCCAAATGTAACAAAATATAAGCAAAAAACTAACACTTGTCACAATGTTACTCTGTCCTCAACCAAACGACATCACCGGTTACACATATAATGAATATGAGCTGTGTGTACAACACATGTGTCCATGTCTACAGTCATCACCTACTCGTAAAGATGAATCAGTATATATGTTGATGTGTGTGTGTTTTGTTCAAGCCCTTCTGTATGACCTTTAATAACACATGACAGGACAGACAACACAAATAAAACAAAAAATGTACATGAAGTCTAGGGCCCTATAATTTCCACGATCACGGGATAAAAAGCACACTCTTTTTACAACTAAAATAACAGTAAAGGGTAAAAAAAATTAATTCCCAAAAATTAAAAACGGAAAAAACGGAATTTGCAAAAATTAAAACGGAAAAAACGGAATTTGGGAAAAAATAAAATGGAATTTGGGAAAAAATAAAACGGATTTTATAGGGCCCTAGAAGTCCTCTTTTTATGAATTTGCAAAGAAAACAATTTGACAGCAGGTCTCAGTAATCTGTGTTTAAGTGTTCTAGATTCATGCAACGGGCGGCCGGCTGGTCTAGACTGATGTGAAGCGTTCAGTGGCAGATTCAGCTCGAGACACAACTCATCGACAGGCTTCATCAGCACCATTCACAAACACACCTCCACCAAAGCGTTTCTCACACACAAGCAGAGAGTTTATACCTCGCCATGTTGACTTCCCCCTCAGAATCCTGTTTACAACTGCGATATAAACTCACAATTCTGAGGAAAAACTCCAACTTGATATATATGTGTATATGATTTATTATGTTGTAGAAATAAGCTTCAACTGCACCTCGAAAGAGCCCAAAACAAGCAGTTTTTAAACAAGTTTAACCCTGTCTCCCCATGACAACCTCACTGAGTTTTGCCAGATAAATACAGCTAAACTCCTTTAAAGTTTGTAGTTCAGTAATTTGAAACTGTATATGACAAACTACTAGTTTCGTGACCAGATCAAATTACACAACAGACAGGTTTTTACCACATCACAGGTACAAACTAACCACAATCCACTTTGGCAAAAAGCATAAGAAATAATAAAACAATACAATTATTTAAAAATATATACAGTATATATATATATATATATATATGTATAGAAGATTCATATGCAAAAGCCTCTCAAGTGCCATTTGAAATTTTCTTCTAGAATGATCATTTTTATCAAACCTGTATCTTAAAGTTCAATAATTTCACTTAAATGACAATGAAGATTACCTAGTAATTGTCATTTAAGTGAAATTATTGAACTTAAATATACAAGCTTGATAAAAATGGTGATTTTAGAAGAAAATTTCAAATGGCACTTAGAGGCTTTTGCATCTGAACTCTTCTTATATATTTATATATATATATATATATATATATATATATATATATATATATATATATATATACATACACACACTCACTACTCAGTCTAAAAATACAAAAAAGGAAACATTTTTGGATGTACTTTCTTGGATAACATGATATAAATATTAACAATCAAGCAGTGTGACTCACCAAAAAGCCTTGAAAGCTTCATAAATATCCAGTCCGATTGCATACGAGAGCAGTGTCGTGTCTTCTGTCTGGATGAACAGAAGAACCTGCAGAGACCATCCAAACAAGGGTTAACCAAACACACTCACCAGTCTGCAGTAAACCACACACACATGCTTTGAATATTATGCAGACAAAGATCAATTTACATGCGATCTCACTGCACTCTGAGAAGAGTAAATACGTCACAGGACGCAGAGCTGTCATAAAGCTCATCAAATAAATAAAGCCTGGTCAGCCCAGTTTGACTTGAACACTGGCTTTTATATTGGGTTTGCATATTCAAATAATCACATAGAAAGGCAACAACCCTTTAAAGGAGCAGTTTTATTTTATTTACTTATATTGTTCGTGTTATTTTTCCCAAAAAACACACAAAAAGTAAAATATCACGTGAAGTGTAAATCACATAATTTTGTTGCATGGAAAAGAAGCTCTGGCATTCAGAAAACAGATGAATCATAATTTGTGATTATATTGTTTGTTAAAGAATAGAGATGCATAGATAAATTAATGTTTTTTTTTTGCATTTACATGCTGAAATTTAGAGCTAACGCGTGAGTTTGTGAAGCTCATCATGAGATTTGGTGCAGTGACACTGAACGGGACAGTTGTGTTGTGTAACACACATCCATCATCTCTGCTACAGCAGGTTCACATTTAGACATCAGCTACTGAACATGATGCGAGGAAAACACTCACGGGGTTCAAACTGGAGCTATAAAACTGCACTCGTCCACATATACACAACTTATGGATCATGCACCAGCCACTGTCAACATCAGTAAGAAGCGACTAACACTGAATATCAATGTCAGACATGTATTCTGCATTAATTCAAACCCTTCGAGATGGAAACTACCGCATCCAGAACATTTATGAAGCATGCATTGAATCAAAACACCGCATTAACCAATCAGATACTAATGTCAACCCAAGGATAAAACACAATTACAGATGCTTGAACGATCAGATGTGAAGGATGACAACACACCGCACAGGTCATCCATCATCATCATCATCATCATCAGACGCGCCGCAGCGCGAACGCAACACTAAAACATCGTAAACACACTCACCCTGACGTCAGCGCGTGCTGCTGGTTGTGTTAGTGTGTGTGTTTCTCTCTGTCAGAGCTGTTGTTGCTGTTGTGGTGTTGCTTCTCTGCTCGGTTCTATTTTAATGCGCCTTTAAAGCAGGCGAAATCTCTCTGACAGACGCGAGCCGCTTCCGCCGACGGATATGGAGCTTCATTTGCATATGAGGGCGGGGCTTAGCATTTAAAGGTATCGACATCAGTGACCACCTGACGGACTAGTGCGCTAGACTGACTGATAGACAACCGAGTATGAACTTGTCTCATTTAAATGTATGTACAAAATATATATTACAACAGGGCTAGATGGTACAAATGTATACAGAATATAAAATAATATTTATATAACTAATTGAATATATTGACTGTAATAGTACATAAATTATAGTAAAATAACACTGATATATCTATATGATTAAAAATGTATATTACGTATATAGTCACTAATACACACGTGTTGTCAAACAGAGCAGAATACTTATCAATGCATGCAGTAAAACTCTGCCCTGATTTCCTCTCATGACCTTGTGGGCATGACCTGTGTGTGTGTGTGAGGGAGAGAGCAGTGCTCGAATTGAGTCAAGTCTTATGGGGGGTCCCCAATTTTTTCCAAAATTTTCACAAATTTTCAGCATCATTATTGTCACATGACCTGTCAGAAATCATTCTTATAGTAATATGATGATCTGATGATCCACAAACATTTATGTAATAAACATTTTTTTTCAGGATTTTTTGATCTATAGAAAGTTTAAAAGAACCGTTTCTATTTGAAATAGAATCTTTTGTTACATTATAAATTTCTTTACTGTCACTTTTGATACATTTAATGCAACCATACTGAATACAAGTATTGAAGATTATATCAGATTTGTTATTCTTTTTTTACTAAAATAAAAATATCTGAGGGACCCCCTTAATTCTATTTTTTACTTCTTATGGGGGTCCCTAATACCTTAGCACTGAGTGTGTGTGAGAGTGTGTATGTCTGTGTATTTGTGTGTGTGTGTGTGTGTGTGTGAATGTGTGTGTGTGTGTGTGTGTGTGTGTGTGTGTGTGTGTGTGTGTGTGTGTGTGTGTAGTGAGTGAGTGAGTGAGTGAATGAGTGTATGGTGTGTCTGTGTGAGTGTATGTGTGTGTGTGTTCCATTGGCTAAAAACTGTTGAGGTCTTTCAATCAAACACAGGATATGATTTTTTACAATGATCAATAACATTCTGCTGTGAATAACAAGAGATCAATATGTGTCAAATGTTAGTATGTTCTTTATATATTGTGAAAGTATTCAAACCCCTTAATTTATTTTATTATTTTTTTTGCATTTTGTTATCTTATTTAAAAATACTTAAAATTATTAGTGTTATTATTTTCTTTGTCATTATACAGCATCTATATTGTAATTTAAAGCATTTTAGCATTAGATGGACAGACATAGATAGATAGATGGATGGATGGATGGATGGATGGATGGATGGATGGATGGATGGATGAATGGATAGATTGATGGATGGAATGAATAAGATTGATGGATGGATGGATTGATGGATGAATGGATAGATTGATGGAATGGATGAATAGATTGATGGATGGATGGATGGATTGATGGATGAATGGATTAGATTGATGGATGGATGAATGGATGGATGAATAGATTGATGGATGGATGGATGGATGGAATGATGATAGATTGATGGATGGATGGATGGATGAATGGATGGATGGATGAATGGATTGATGGATGGATGGATGAATAGTTTGATTGATGGATGAATGGATAGATTGATGGATGAATGGATGGATAGATTGATGGATGGATGAATAGATTGATTGATGGATGAATGGATAGATGAATGAATGGATAGATTGATGGATGGGTGAGTGGATGGATGGATTGACATCAGAAGGTTAAAGTGCGGGTTCAAGTTCTCTGACTCAGAGTCAGTGTTGGGTATAATACATCCAGAAGAACAACAAGAAGCGGGAAATCTCACGAAACACTTCCTGTTTGAGTCTATGGCTGGTTTAATCACGCCATCTGTGTGTGTGTGTGTGTGTGTGTGTGTGTGTGTGAGAGAGAGAGAGAGCGTTGAGAACAGCACGTCGATGCCTGTCACAGACCATTCTTAACCCATGACCTCTGACAGGAGATAACATACACACCAAACACACACCTCCTGTTTAACCCACCGTCTCCTAAAGGTCTGGAACAACTTCTGATCATGACTGTGTGTATTTCTCACACTCGAGTCATCAAGAACCATGTGTCCCAGAGGAAAAATCACAAACATCACTATCTTACTGTAATTCAACTTCATCGCAAATTATTTAATGTTGTCCTACAGTAAGAATATGAATGTGGAAAATGAGACATTGTAATTCAATTTATTTGGGAAAATCTGGAAGCCTGTATTAGACTAACTGGGAACATGATAGTGGGAATTATGGTCATACATATTTTAATTGCATTGCTTTTTGTATCATTATCGTTAATGCATTTCCGACTGCTGTACTCTTTTGATTCAACTATACCATTATATTACTTTAACTCTGGACATTTGTCTTTGGACACTGTGCATTATTTTTTATTTCTTTACTTAAATCCATAGAGCTGTTGAGCCTCTCATGTGTCAGGTGCCTTATGTGACAAATAGCCTATAAAAATATATTTAAGAAAAAGTTTATAGTTGCTCTTAATTTACACACATTGCTTTAGAAGAAATCATAGACATTAAGTTTGTTACAAAATTAATTTAGGCCAATATATTAATATTACAAATGCATACATAGGCCTAATCACTTTAGTTGATTTGTTTTTACATGTAGCAATAAATTCAAAAAATAAATCTTGATATTGATAAAACATGGACCTGTTACATCAACAACACATTTTTTGACCTATAGGCCTATGTATGTAGCCTATATACATATACATGTATGTATGTATTCCTATAGGCTATATATTATTATTATGATTTTATTATTTGGGCCTCGCATGGCCTATAAGCTCCTTAATTGAACAATAAATAATGCTAAAAAAATTAATTGATCTTAATTTGTTCATTGCTTTCTGAAACACATCGTTGTGTGAATCACGTGACATATATAGTTTTAGTCTTTATACGACGTTTTAATTGGGTTTTTCTCGATTTCCCCCTAAATCACCTGCTCTGTTAAAGCCAGCTGTGTTTATTAATACATCCAAAAAGTTCAGACCATTACTTTTCCTCAGGTCACAGAGCCTCAGTTTCACCCCGAGGGTCAGTCGTTGTGTTTATGGTCCGAGTGTGAAGAATAAATCACGCTGTTATAATAAAGACCCGAGGGAGAAGTGTCTTTCAGCGCTCGAGGGCTGATGAATGTCCGTGAGGAAGACGGGTCATCCAGCAGAACCACACACACACACACACACACACACAGGCTCCGCTCGCTGGGATCTCGGCCGCGGCTCAGACTACACACACACACACACACACTCCGCCGCGACAGGAAGCCATTGTGTTTTTGACTCCTGGCCGAGCTCCAGACCGCAATTGTTCGTCCGTGTGAAGTGTGTGTGATAATCTGGAGTGTCCGTTTCTCTTCATTCACTTTCACAACCGGCGGAACCATTAAAGGGCTCGAGGAGGACGGGGGACTCGACCAATCACGGACATGTTTCCGCGGGTCCACTTCACTTGCTGAATCTCCACATCCACCTTAACACACTGAAGCATGTTGCCTATTATAAATGATTCATCCGTGCACATCATTATTTTTTACTTCGTATGCCTCTTGAATCAGAATAACTCCTCCCTCTAACACACCTCTTCTCTGATGAAGGGGGCGGGCGACCTGTCACTCACATACGCACAACCGGCACATCCGGGAACTTAACTGTCAATTTTGTCCCCGCCCCCTTTTGGGAAGACTCCCTGAGAGACTTCAATACAAAATAACGGCAAAAAACAACGTCCGTACACAGCCGACAGGCGTAAATAACTTAAGAAATCACTTATATAAAACATGATACATACACAAACTTAATTTGGCCAATTTAAAAACATGTCCCTTTATTCTCCCAGCGTCAAATTGGGTAACAACCCCACCCAGTGGCCAAAGCTGTCTTACCCGCACATTTATTTGTACCTCGTCGAAGTCACCAGGGAAGCCAGTGAATGATTTTATTTCGTTTTTTAAAGTAAAAAACCTTAATGTATATCTTATGAATTTATGATGATGAGGGCAGGTAGCCTGGGCTAGTTGATAACAGGCATAAAAAAATGTATCTTTCACGCTCTATGGCAGGCAGGGTGGACATATAATTACTTGACGTATATAAGTGATTTCTTAAGTTATTTACGCCTGTCGGCTGTGTACGGACGTTGGTTTTTCTGCCATTATTTTGTATTGAAGTCAATGGGGAGTCTAGTTTGTTTCCCCCAAAGATGGGCGTGAAACTATTCAGATTCATTCTATGACGCAGCGGTGGTTGTGCGTATGAGATCCACCAATGGCAAACCACAACCGTTCAATCAATTCCCCTCTGACAAAATTAAGCCCCGCCCTACATTTGTTCTTGTTCCTGAAGCATCTCACTCTGAAGCTGGTTTCTGCCACAAAAGGCAATTCTGGACACGCAATATCAACTTTTATATCATGCAATTCTGACTTTATAATATGCAATCGCAACTTTATTTCACGCAATTCTGACTACACCGTTCTGACTTTATGACACACAATTGTGATTTTATATCATGCAATTCTGACTTTATATCTCGCAATTCTGAGAAATACAGTCAGAATTGCGAGATGTATCCTGAAATTGTGAGATAAAAAGTCACAATTATCTTTTAAAATGTTTTATTCTGTGGTAGAAACAAGTTTCCATAGATATACGGCACGATAGAAAAAAAGTCTAGCGCAAATTCTGTTTCATGCCGGTTCCGGATTATGAAAATACATTATCCCTGCTGCACTCTCGTGGACACAATTCATAAATGAGATGCATAATAAAGAATATTTCATGCAAAATGTCAATCCAAACCCGTACTGTTTGTCTTTATGTCTTCTGTTGACATCTGCCTAATGCATGTGAGAGCGGCAGCAAAGGGAAGATTATTTTGTGTAGTTTTCTCCCAGCGAACTACACAAACAATTTTGGAAATGGATAGAACTCATCTGGACTTTTTGAAGACAAAATAAAAGAGTTATTGTTTTTTTTTTCAGGTCTACATTTGCATAAACTACAGAAACCTTGCTCTGATTAACTCGACCTTTTTAATTAGTCGTTGATTGTTCTCTTGAATCTGTGTTAAGACTAAACACGTGTTAATTCTGTTCACATGGTCTGCTCTAACTGGGATAAGAGCTCCTTCTGACTCATTTCCAAGAAATAAAACAAGAACAAAGCGTTTTGTTCCCTGAGCTAAACTTAGAGTAAATCTGTTACAACCTTCTTAAAAAGGCTCAGTATGAGCTCAGGAGAACAGCACAAACAATCAAATTAATATGAAAACCCTTCAGAGATAGTATATAAACAAGTTTGTGAGGGAGATTTTAAAATACTTAAATGTTTATGTATGTATGGATTTAGAAAAACACACTCTTACTATCTAGATAGAAATATAAGAGAAGTAGCCTATAGGATGGAAGTTTGGAATGCTAAACCCTTTTTTTGTTTTTTTAAAGAAGTCTCAAAACATTTGTGTGCTTCATATTTTTGTGGAATTCTTTCAAAAACATTTCAAAAATGTAATTATTCCAAACTTTTAAACAATAGTGTATATCAGATCAGCTGTTCCTCAGAGGTTTATCCAGGTGTGCGCAAGAAAATATGTATAATTTTGCTCTCAATATAAATGCAAACCTGCTTAAAGTCCCACTGCAGTGCCTTGAAACGCGCACTTGAAATGTCCACTGAATCTGGAAGACAGGGCGTGGCTTCTCGAACAGCTCCTCCCCGTTTTTAAAATAGCCAATAGCGTTTGGCCAGAGCTCGTTTCCTCAGCAGTTGATCTGAAAAAGAAGACATCTGCATAGTCTGTTTCAGAGGCAACAGCTGGTTTGGTTTTGCTGTGTGGTCTGCAGTGTATGACCAGTTTGGCCAGTTTTCATCACAATGGATTTGAGTGGGTGAGGCTAATCTATGAAAGTATTTTTGGTGCAAATGCACTGAATGCCTGTGACAGTGAAATGTTGTAGACAATAGCCACACGTGTACGTTGTCACGTTTTAAGAGTTGCACACTTTTTCTCTTCCACAAACACAACACAACAGTTCCACCTTCTCAAACTCCTCATTGCAGGTGCACAAATCCTACTCTACAAATCACAAATGAAGAAACTCGAACTATGCTCACATTTTTGCTAGTTTCTGCAGTGACCGGATTGTTGACAGGGGTTTGGCTTTCATGAAGCACACAAAGGTCTCTCGCTCTCTCCCTCTCTACCATGCTCTCTCACCTTCACAATCATGACGTATAGTAGATCCACAGCTAGATCAATGAGTATAGAAGCACTATGATTACAATAAATTGAAGTGTCACAAAAATCAGAAATTATCGTATACATTATGGGATTTTTTTCATTATTGATCGTACAGAGGTCAAAACTACGGTGGCGTATTGCATTCACTTGAAGAAAAAAAATCTACTCTGTTTTTCTGAATTAACGAGTTAATTTTTCATGAGAAAAAAAGTTTATGCTCTGTTTTTCTGAATTAAGACTTAATTTTTCATGAGAAAAAGTTTTTGCTCTGTTTCAAATTAACGACTTAATTTTTCATGAGAAAAAAGTTTTTGCTCTGTTTTTCTGAATTAACGACTTAATTTTTCATAAGAAAAATTTTTCATTCAGAAAAACAGAGCAAAAACTTTTTTTCTCATGAAAAATTCTCATTAATTCAGAAAAACAGAGCAAAAACTTTTTTTCTCATGAAAAATTAACTCGTTAATTCAGAAAAACAGAGCAAAAACTTTTTTTCTCATGTAAAATTAACCCGTTAATTCAGAAAAACAGAGCAAAAAAAATTCTCATGAAAAATTAACTCGTTAATTCAGAAAAACAGGGCAAAAAAATTTCTCATGGAAAATTCACTCGTTAATTCAGAAAAACAGAGCAAAAAAAATTTTCTCATGAAAAATTAACTTGTTAATTCAGAAAAAGCGCAAAAAAATTCTCATGAAAAATTAACTCGTTAATTCAGAAAAACAGAGTAGATTTTTTCTTCTTCAAGTGAATGCAATACGCCACCGTACAAAACTATCGAACAAATACGATAATATCGTTCGTCTGGCAGCACTAGTTGTGCCTCTGTAGAGGCAGTGGGCGGAGCTGACATTAATATTCATGAGCGCGTGGAACTGCTCATTCGAGTTCACGCTCCTCGTTTCTCAGCAGGTTTAATGGATTATTTTAAAAAAGATATAGTTTCACCGCAAACTTTGTGTATCATTTCCTAAAGTTCATAATATTTTTTTTTACAAATATTTCACTGCCACAGACAGGTGTTCAGTTTGATTTGCACCAAAAATAGCTTTATACTGATCCTGTATCAGAGCCTCAGAGGGGACGGCGGGATTATTTTAGATGTCTTGTGGTCTCTTTACCTCCGTCTCGAAATATCCCGTCCTCTCCAGTCCTCTGAACATCTGATAATGTCGTTACATCAAACCTCAGTCTGAAAAACAAACACAGGCAATCTTCCATAAAGTCAACATGAAATCAAAATAGACAATTATTTCTTTTGTGTATGGAATAAATGATTTATCCATGCACATAATTATATGAATATCTTGAAGCAGAATCATTTCCTTCTCTGATGATGTAGGCGGGGCAACCTGTCACTCACACGAGATCCACCAATAGCAAACCAGAACCATCCAATCAATTCCCCACAGACGCAATCAAGCCCCGCCCACATTCGTTCTTGTGTTTTAATTTAAAAAATTTCTCATTAGTTTTGAACATGGCTGTTTATAAACTGTGATTGATGAAAGAGAGGTTGTATTCGCACCAAGGTTTTCTTTTCTGGCAAATGAGATATTATGGAACATATGACCGTCTGCATAATTGCTGCAAACAGACAGAATAATGATTTATGAAGCATTCAGCATGTGCAAAACCTTTTTTACCAAACAAACAAAAAACATTTTAGACATCTTTAAGTTTAAGACATCGTTAAAATAGTCAGAGTGACTGCAGTGGCTCAAGCTTATATTTATTAAGCAATGAGAAAACTTTTAACTATAACGACCTATTCATTTTTCTCTGTGGGCCTAGAGATTTCATTTCACGTAGTGTAACAGCGCATCGCTCCGTCAGAACGCAGGCTCACTATTGGCTGACGCTGGTCATGCTGGCCAAAGAGCCGCAGTTAACTGACGAGCTGAGCCATAATATCGTGGAAATATCGCCAGCGATAATTTCTGCGAATGGCTCAGCTTGTCAGTCTAACTACGGCTCTTTGTACACAGCAAAAACTGTTAAATTAACACTCTTGGGAGTATATGAGTCCACACTCAAATCCTGTCAAATCAAATTCTGTCTGTGTAAAATGCGCGCACACACGACTTGTTTAAATAGCTACATGTTGTGAATAAATAACAATTAATTGTTGTACCAGCAATAAGTTTTGTTTTTCACAGTAGAAATTTCAAATGTCATGATTTGCCAAATGCAAGACAGTAGGCCTACCAGAACCTTTCCCCAACTTCAAGCACTGTACAGTAGCTATGAACTTTTTCTTCACAAAAAGAGTAGCCTACATAGGCTATAGAGCATAGCATAAGTAGGCGAATTGGGACGCAGCAAAGGATTACGATCTATGGGTCGTATTTTGGTCCGTGTAACGCTTCACAATTAAATTTTCGGACCATAAAATGCAAACGAAAAAATGGAAACCAGACATTCACTTTCTTGTTTTTCCAGTTACATTATCAATGTAGTTGCCTTTTTCTCCCTTTTTTCAATTTTACTTGTGCTAAATTGTGACTTCAGAAACAAACATTTGAATTAAAGAAATCTAACAGATTTTTTTCATTTTCGTCTTGTTTTTCATCCAAAAACTGCTATGTCGTTTTTTGTCTAAAACTTACTTTTGCGAACTAGTCCCTGGTTTTTTGCCCAATCAGGACCAAACCAGTCTAAAAAAAAAAAAAAAAAAAATCTAATAAAAATAAATAAATAAAAAAAAAAAATAAAAAAAAAAACGATGAGCATGTGTCCTGACATGGTTAGGAAGCATGCAAAGTTTCGAGCGGATTGGATCATAGGTGGCGCTATAATCGTCAAAAAGGTCTCTCATTATTATATTGTATTTGCTAGAAAGATTAAAAAAATAATAAATAAAAAAATAAATAAAAAAATAAAATAAATGAATAAATAAATAAATGTAAAAAAAATAAAATACAAATATCAAATAAAAAAAAAGTCAAATAAAAAAAATAAATAAATCGATGAGCATGTGTCCTGACATGGTTAGGAAGCATGCAAAGTTTTGAGAGGATTGGATCATAGGTGGCGCTATAATCGTCAAAAAAGGTCTCTCATTATTATATTGTATTTGCTAGAAAGATAAAAAAATAATACAAAAAAAAAAAAAATAAATGTAAAAAAAATATAAAAAATAAAAAAAAAATATCAAATAAAAAAATGTAAAAAAAAAAATAAATCAAAAAAAAAAAAAAAAAAAAAAAAAGATGAGCATGTGTCCTGACATGGTTAGGAAGCATGCAAAGTTTTGAGCGGATCGGATCATAGGTGGCGCTATAATCGTCAAAAAGGTCTCTCATTATTATATTGTATTTGCTAGAAAGATTTAAAATAAATAAATAAATAAATAAATAAAATAAATGTAAAAAAAATAAAATACAAATATCAAATAAAAAAAAAATAAATCGATGAGCATGTGTCCTGACATGGTTAGGAAGCATGCAAAGTTTCGAGAGGATTTGGATCATAGGTGGCGCTATAATCGTCAAAAAGGTCTCTCATTATTATATTGTATTTGCTAGAAAGATAAAAAAAAAATAAAAGAAAAACAAATTTTTTTTATTTTTTTTTAAATTAAATAAAAATATCAAATAAAAAAAAAAAGTAAAAAAAACAAATAAAAATATCAAATAAAAAAAAAATAAAAAAAAAATAAAAAAAAACGATGAGCATGTGTCCTGACATGGTTAGGAAGCATGCAAAGTTTCGAGAGGATTGGATCATAGGTGGCGCTATAATCGTCAAAAAGGTCTCTCATTATTATATTGTATTTGCTAGAAAGATAAAAAAAAATAATACAAAAAAAAAAAATAAATAAAAATAAATGTAAAAAAAATCAAATAAAAATATCAAAAAAAAAAAAATCAAATAAAAAAATGTAAAAAAATAAATAAACAAATAAAAATGTCAAATAAAAAAAAAAAAAAAAAAATTAAAAAAAAAAACCATGAGCATGTGTCCTGACAAAATCAAAAAATAAAATAAATGTAAAAAAAATAAAATACAAATATCAAAAAAAAAAAAAAAAAAAAAAAACAATGTGCATGTGTCCTGACATGGTTAGGAAGCATGCAAAGTTTTGAGGCGAGATTGGATCATAGGTGGCGCTATAATCGGTCAAAAAGGTCTCTCATTATTATATTGTATTTGCTAGAAAGATAAAAAAATAAATAAATAAATTAAATGTAAAAAAAAATAAAATACAAATATCAAATAAAAAAAAAAATAAAAAAAAAAAAATAAAAAAATAAATCGATGAGCATGTGTCCTGACATGGTTAGGAAGCATGCAAAGTTTCAAGAGGATCGAGGCTCATAGGTGGCGCTATAATCGTCAAAAAGGTCTCTCATTATTATATTGTATTTGCTAGAAAGATAAAAAAAAAATAAAAAAAAACACAATTTTTTTTTATTTTTTTTTAAATTAAATAAAAATATCAAATAAAAAAAAGTAAAAAAAACAAATAAAAATATCAAAAAAAAAAAAAAAAAAAAAAAAAACGATGAGCATGTGTCCTGACATGGTTAGGAAGCATGCAAAGTTTCAAAGAGGATCGGATCATAGGTGGGGCTATAATCGTCAAAAAGGTCTCTCATTATTATATTGTATTTGCTAGAAAGATAAAAAAAAAAATAAAACACAAATTATTTTTATTTTTTTTAAATTAAATAAAAATATCAAATAAAAAAAAAAAGTAAAAAAAACAAATAAAAATATCAAATAAAATTTAAAAAAAAAAAAAAAAAAAAAACGATGAGCATGTGTCCTGACATGGTTAGGAAGCATGCAAAGTTTCGAAAGGATCGGATCATAGGTGGCGCTATAATCGTCAAAAAGGTCTCTCATTATTATATTGTATTTGCTAGAAAAGAAGAAAAAAAAAGTAAAAAAAATAAAATCAAAATATCAAATCAAAAAAAAAAAAAAAAAATGTTCAAAAAAAATAAACAAATAAAAATATATAAAAAAAAAAAATTAATAAATAATAAAAAAAAAAAAACGATGAGCATGTGTCCTGACATGGTTAGGAAGCATGCAAAGTTTCGAGAGGATCGGATCATAGGTGGCGCTATAATCATCAAAAAGGTCTCATTATTATATTGTATTTGCTAGAAAGAAAAAAAAAATCTAAAAGTACTAAATTGCGCATAACTCCTAGACCGTTTGAGCTAGAATCACGATTTTCGCATCACTGCGATCCCTGGCTCAAGCCAAACAAGATGTATATCTCCGATTTCCATTTCGGGGACCATGGCGCCCGCCCGAGGCCACACTGAAAGGGGAGCAAGGGGGATGGATGGATGGATGGATGGATGGATGGATGGATGGATGGATGGATGGATGGATGGATGGATGGATGGATGGATGGATGGATGGATGGATGGATGGATGGATGGATGGATGGATGGATGGATGGATGGATGGATGGATGGATGGATGGATGGATGGATGGATGGATGGATGGATGGATGGATGGATGGATGGATGGATGGATGGATGGATGGATGGATGGATGGATGGATGGATGGATGGATGGATGGATGGATGGATGGATGGATGGATGGATGGATGGATGGATGGATGGATGGATGGATGGATGGATGGATGGATGGATGGATGGATGGATGGATGGATGGATGGATGGATGGATGGATGGATGGATGGATGGATGGATGGATGGATGGATGGATGGATGGATGGATGGATGGATGGATGGATGGATGGATGGATGGATGGATGGATGGATGGATGGATGGATGGATGGATGGATGGATGGATGGATGGATGGATGGATGGATGGATGGATGGATGGATGGATGGATGGATGGATGGATGGATGGATGGATGGATGGATGGATGGATGGATGGATGGATGGATGGATGGATGGATGGATGGAATTTTAAAAAAATTTTTTTTTTTTTTTTACCTTTCGAGTCCTTCGGCCTTTCGGTCCTTCGGCCTTTCGGTCCTTCGGCCTTTCGAGTCCTTCGGCCTTTCGGTCCTTCGGCCTTTCGGTCCTTTGAAAAAAATAAATAAAAATATCTTACTTCTGTCCATCCTTCCGACCGTCACATTAAAAGTGTTGGTTTTTAATGAATGAATCTACAGCACTGAGGCTACACAGAGATCCTGCTTGAGCAGGAACTATCAGAACGTTTCCCTCCACAGGGAATCTGCTCTGCTGGAGCCATATCGACGCTGACAGACAACTGGAACGGACAATCTGGGAAACATCAGAACAAGATAAAGAACTGACCAACCACAAGACAAGAAAATAAAGCATCACTCACTTGGCACAGGACTCAACTTTCAGTCCCATAACTGCAACGCTGTAGGTCTGCGGTGTATTTAGTCACGTCAGACTTGGGCAAAACTAAACCAGAAACAAAGCGCTATAGGTTAAGGCCTCAGATCCGTCATTGAACTGCACATACACAACAACTTACCGTATTTTTCTATCTCAAAACCTTGTGAGACTTCTCGGTCAGCAATAAAAGCCTTTAGTGTGTACATCCCCATCTGAGCCTCTGGGTTTAACTGAGAAAGCTCCAATATCAGCTCCGTTGAGGAAACATTTGTCCACTGACCAATCCGGTTATTATCTTTGTCCTATTAAAACAAATTAACAGCTCAGAGAAAATCTGCAAAGACAGAAAAGTGCAAAAAGCTGCATTGGCTCCATTCAAAGTCTTACACAGAAGCAAACTCACGTCCAACACGAGCAGACTACTGCAAGACAGACAGGAATAATAAACATTTAAAAGCAGGCATTGAAGTCGAAATTTCTGCATCTTAAAAGAACCTGCATTTAATTTGCTTTTCATTTATGGTCAGAACACTCAAAATGGTGAAACATCTGGTCTTACCATTTGATCAAAAGGCACAAATTTGGGATCCATGGAGACAACTCTGAAATTAACTGCAAAGACACCAACAAACTCACATATATTGCATAATGCATTTGAAGATGATAGCTTCAACCAAGGGTCATTCACAGCTCACCTGTTTGTCCTGGATTGTAAATAACTTTGGATGAAGGTCAAAGGTAACGTCTGAACATGATTTTGCTCTCTTCAGTCGCTCTGAAGACCAGTGATCCTATAAAAAAAAAACACAAACTACTCGCATACAAAAGATTTTACACTAAACTAAAGTACATATTCATAAACCAAAGCAACAAACACTTTTACTCAGAAACAAAATTAACTCAGTTTATACAGAACTCAAAACAATAAAAATAAAGTTACGTCTACAAGAACCATTCAATTGAGACCCACGCAAAGCAGCAGTGCAGTTACATTAGGAAAACTGTTCGAGTCCAGACAGAGAAAGAGAGAAACTCAACACACCTGTATAATGCTGATTTACGGCACCAGTGTTTGAATCCTGCCCTCAAATAAATCACAGGAACCCTTGGACATCGTCACACCTGCCAAAGATTAAAACAAACAAAAAACATTTACTTAGAATTAAAAACAAACTAAATTAACTTAAAATCATACTTACCACAGGAGGTTAGCAGCTCAGTGCTACACATCGTCACTCGCCTTATGAGAATGGAGTCACTTACGACACAACACGCATACAAGCGATTCAGTGTCCCGTCAACCAAGAAAACTCTTTAAAATACAGAAACTTACCTGGCAGCTATCGCAAGGGCCAGTGCACACCAGAGAGAAAACCAGAGGATGTATCACTCTCCTGCTAGCCACAAATATGCTAACGTAAACATCTAAACCAAGCTCGCGATTCAAACCCAACACTTCTACACTTACCGTTACTCACCACCAGAGGTTTACAATGGGCAGGACCCATTATGACGCATACCTGACAACCAAACCACTCACATTTTTATAGTCCTCAAACTGGACACTGATAGGCTCACCGATTTAGGTGGGGGTGCACCTGGGGCGGGGGTGCACGTGTAGCCCCGCCCACAATGCTTCTCATTAGTTAGGGGCAAAGTGTTGACGTCGATAGAGGTGGGGCCACGCCCATAAACACATGACGTCGCTTTCTAGCTTGTTTTCAGGCTTGTTCGACTTCATGCAGCTCTCCGCAGGTAAAGCATGATGCAAACACCACGTGAGCGGTCACTACGAGAACCAGAAGTGTCCGACTTCACGTCTCCGTTTGCAGCTCCTCCCCGCCTGCACGCGGCTACTCTCGCCGATCGATTGCATCCAGTCCCAGCCGATGTCGAACACACCTTTCATTTCCGCTGTTCATCGCTGCATGGTGAGTAGGCTACTCTTCTTTTTTCCCTCTGATTTTATTTACAATTTTTAATTCTGAAGTGGCGTTTAGTGTGATGATACAATGAAGTGGTATAACAATAAGATTGTGTAACTTTAACGTTACTCACCATATCACATAAATAACTAGGGCAGCGTTTCCCAAAAGCATCGTAGGCCTGTGTGTGTGTGTGTGTGTGTGTGTGTGTGTGTGTGTGTGTGTGTGTGTGTGTGCGCGCGCGCGCGCGCGCGTGCGTGTATATTAGTGTGGTTTTGGTGGGATTAGGAGGATATTAGTGTTAAAAATGAACCAGAAGAAAAACATGATTTAAGAGTTAATAGTAACAATATATAAAGTTATATTGTACGACTTTTTTCCTATAAATAAATTGATTAAATGTAATCTATTTTGTAATTAATAAGATTACATTTATTTAATTGAACATGAAAAAATATGCTTATTCTTATGCTCTATACTTCCTTCTCTTTGCTTATCCTTGGCATTGTCATCCTCATTTATATTCCCAGGGTACCACTTTTGCTATTTTACTTTATATATATTTTGGTGTTTGCTGATAATTATTCTCTAATACTCACTCTAGTCCTCCATCTCTCACCTATTTTTTGTTGTTGTTTACTTTATAAATCCAAGGTTTTAAGAGCCATTCCCCCTGCAAACATGTACACAACTGTGAGGGGGGTATGAGCAGTAGTAGGTGTCCATTCTGCCAGTACACCAGCATGCCATATGGCTGATGTATTACCACATCAAAAATAATTTTCTATCCTAATCTATCTATTTATCTCTGTGTGCCTATCTATCTCTACCTATCTGTCATATCCATACATCTGTCTGTGCTTGATAAACTATATTGCCCTCAAAACTTTTAGGATAGGCTTGCTCAAGCCAAATTAAAGTTTTTATTAAGAGTTTATATTCTTCATAAACAATTAAGTCTCTTAGGTACTTAGGTACTACAGACAAAGCCAATAACACTCAAGTGTATCTTGTCTAACATTTTCCTATATAATATGTTTAACATGTATAAAAAAGAAATTCCTTGTATGACTCTGTACTGATAATGCCATTCTTCAAAATGATTCAATATTGTTTGTTCTGTATTTTATCTAAATTAGGTGTTGTGAACTGGAGTGCAAGAGTTCCAGGTGCCCTTGTTGACTGTGCTTGCACTGTACTGAAATACACAAGGACTGCCCACCTGGGTGTGTAGGTGATGGCAGAAGGGGAGTCCTGCATCGTGCATTTTCTTCCATGAAGGAGGTTGAGGGCTAGTTTTTTCAATGATGGAGGGGAATTTCAGGCTGAGTAGAATGTGTGAGAGTGTACGTGTGTGAGAGTGAGTGTACGTGTGTGTGTATTTGTGTGTAGGTGATTTCTGAATATCTCTTTACACAATTTTTCAAACTTGTTTTGAAATAAAAGTTATCACTGGTATGAGTTTGGTTTTTTGAGTTGGCATGCATAATATGGTTTGCAGAGATCGACAATGTACTGTATGTAGTTATTTAAAAAAAAACAACCTGAATGTTATTTATTTTTATTTTTTTTAATTTGGAGAATAAACTATTACTGTACTGACAGACATTGGACTCATTTGTTTGGACAGATATCCACAAGTAGGCCTACTTTAAACAGATCATAAAAGGCAGTTTATGTTCAGTCGTAAAGATGTTTATCTGTAGAAGTGGTTTCTGGTCTCGGTGTGGTCTTAACACACAAACACATGAGCCAACATCTCCATTAAATCAAGTGTGGAGCAAAATAAACAGCTCCGTGTAGGACACACAGTTCATCATAACCCCGTAAAACTGCCATCAGACGTGGGACACATCACTTCCCTCACCCGCCAAACCGATATGAATATCTGTCTGATGATAGCTGAGGAGCGGGAAGAATATGTCAGAGAAACATTATAGTGCTCAGAGGTTTTTATTTCTCTTCCTGAAATGGTGTTGTAGTTGACATACAGTACAGAAAGGTACAGAAAATAATGTGGATTTGATGAGAAATATTTTGAAATCATATTGAGATCTCTCTACCTTCTGACTGGAAGGTCTTACTTGGATTAGATTTTGGTTGCACTTCTACTGTAATGTGCATTTTTTAAATAAATGTTATTTACAAAAACAAAGAGTTTTACTACAATAAACTGAATAAATATATAAAATAGAATCCATAATACCAGTAGCTTCAATAATTAATGTTCTTTATGCATGTTCTTTATGCAATGAATTTACATTATACTTAACTAGTGATTTAGTGACTCACAAATGAACTTCTATTGACATAACTAGATTTTTTAAATTGATTATAGACTTTTTAGGATTGTATTAATTGTATAAATTTTTGAAATCACCAATGAAATCTGAGAACAACTGTCCCATAAATTTTGTTTTTAAATGCTCAAATCTGCAGTGAATAAATGAAAATTGCAGTGATGCAATGACTTTACCAATTCCGCCAAATTGCGTGTTACACTTTCTCCCATTCTCAGTGATATGCATTCCCCACGACATCACATCTCTTCTCCGATGACGTGTTTACTGTTGTGGGGCGGGGCAACCGGTCCCTCACAAGAGATCCACCAATAGAGTGCCGAAGTGATGACGTCACTTTGTAGGACAACTCGGAAGCTAACGGCGCATGGGTTCCCCCATGGGGTTCCCTCTGGTTGAAAAGCAATGCATTTTCCCCATAGACTTTTGGAAAATCGCAAAAAACAAGATCTGTGTTTGACAAAGGGTTGTGACTCTTACACGTTTTGTCTATCAAGATAATCTTTACAAGTTAATCCAAAATGTATACACTTTTAAGCCTATATAAAGATTTTAAAAAGCACAATCAGACTCAATAAAGTTTAAAAAACCCCAAGCAGGTTATAACCGTGTGTTCTATGTCATAGATCAAAACGTGAAAATATTTAGAGGCTCTGTTCACCACAGACCTTATTTCAGGCGATTTAGCAAAAACCCATTCAAAAATCCCATAGGCTTTATAGAGCCGTAATGCTAAAATGCTAGCTCACTTCCGCGTTTTGGCCTACAGAGTGACGTCGTAACTTCGGCACTCTATAGCAAACCACAACCATTCAATCAATTCTCCCGAGACAAAATCAGAGCCCCGCCCACATGTGTTCTTGTTTCAAAAGCGTTTCACTCGAATAGACGTCGCAAAAGTGAAAAAAATATGAACTTTCATGCTGGCTTTAAGGTGTTTACATACCGAATGAAATCGGCAAAAATCTAGCTGTCAATCGTTTAATGTTTAAAAATAGAGTCAAGGCATTTTCACTGACCACGCACATCGTCGGTTTAAGCATAATCGAGTTTAAGAATGTGCATGAAGATACAAAATAGCTGTTTCTAATTCTAATTGCTTCCTGTGGGAGTGTTTAATGTCAGGTGGGAATGTCTGTGGACGTCATTTATGCAGGGTGTGAGTGTGAGCGTTGCGACGCTGTATGCGACTGGCCATCGGCGTTCCCGCAGCTTTAGTGCTCCTGTTTCCCTTGATTGCCACCGGATGCTCTCCGAATCTCTTCTTCTGCTCCCTTCGCAGGGTGGAGCGGAAACTGTCCGGCACGAAGCAGTAAACCACAGGATCCAGGCAGCTGTTCAGGCTGCTTAGCGTGATGGTCACATGATCACGCAACAACGTGTTGCTCTCTGCTGCCCCCTAGCTGGAAGTACACCACGGCCTCGCGCACATGATACGGCGTAAAGCACACGGTGAACACCACTAATACGGCTACTAGCAGCCTGACGGCGCGCGCGCGTCGACCCCAGCTCTGCGGCATTAGCCTGCTGTCCGCTAGTGCGCAGGCAGCGCGGTCGATAAACATCGCGATTACGAGTAGCGGCAAGAGCGAAACTCCAGCACGGTGAAGGCGAGAGAACGCGACGTGACAACATGAAGCTCCATTAAATTCCAGAGCTGAGGTTTGCAGCGAGTATGTGACCACAACAGCGAACAGCCAAACGCAAACGCTAACGCATTTTGCAGCCGCTGGGCTCCGCCTACGGCTTCCCGCCGAACGCACCACCGCCATGTAGCGATCCACGCAGATGCTAGTGAGAAACAAAATACTGCAGTACATGTTCACGAAGTAGCTGAAGGTGTGCATGTAGAAACACGCCACACAGTCGCCGCTGTGGTGAAGCGCGATGCGGGCCGGGAGCGACAGCGCCACCAGCAGGTCGGCCACCGCCAGGTTTATGGTGTAAATGGCCGGGAGTCGTCGAGAGCGGCTCCGCTGGCAGAACACGTACAGCGCCAGGCTGTTCAGGACCACGCCGACCACAAACATGAGCGTGTTCACCACTATCAGCGTGACCCACAGGACGTAGAACTCCTGGTACAGAGACTCGTCCAGGTGAGCGTGTTCTTCAGGTACGGCGCCCTGGAGGTGCACGCTGGTATTGACGGGAGACTCAGATGTGATGTTAGAATGTCCTTCAAAGATCTCCATGGCTAGAACACAGAAAATTCTAAATCAGACAATTTATAAATTATAGTTATATTATAATTACATACTTTACATATCTATATACATTAGTGCTAGGCAACGATTAATCGGATTCCATCGCATCCAAAAGAAAAGCTTGTGTTTACATAATAAATGTGTGTACCATCTATATTTATTTTTTATATATAAATACACACATATGCATTAATTATATATATATATATATATATATATATATATATATATATATATATATATATATATATATATATATATATATATATTAATAAATAATAAATATATATATAAGAAAAATGTGTTATTTATATATCAAATATTTCTATTTATATATAGCATAAATTATATATATAGTATATATATATAAAGTATATACATACAATTTAGCATACACATGCAAATATTTCTTTAATATATACATGCATATATATATATACACACACACTTACATACATATATATATATATATATATATATATATATCACACGGTATATGTTCACACAAAGTAAAACTAAATTTTAGTCTAAATTACATTATATATTCATATCAATATAAAATATTTTGATTGGTGTACAATTGGATGCTATTGAACTGTTGTTTTATTAATCTAATATATAAATAAAATAATATATATAGATATAAACAAAGAAAAAGTAGGATACATAAAACAAGTATATTTAATATTATGCTTTTATACACTAATCAAAATATTTAACAGTTACAGACAGTTATTAAAGTGTAACAAGACTTATGTGATTCTCAATATGTAAATGTGCTGCTCAAGAAATTTTTCTTATTACAACTGTGCTGCTTCAAATTTTTTTATGGAAACATCTTTCAAAACCATAAAACGTTTTTACCAATACCAAACTCCTGAATTTTAGTTACATATATTTCACATTCTAAGCAGGGTTTTATTAAAAAAAATGGCCTAGAGTGATTAAAGCCTTTTTACCTTTGAATTACTGTGTTTGTCAATGTCTACATTTTTTTATTAAAATGAAAATTAAGTTTAGTTGTGATGTGTGTGTATATATATATAGCTTGGAAAACAAACTTTTGAAATGCCACCACAAATCCGGCTCTTGAAGCTTTCTAAAAAATGGAACATTCTTCAGTGTTTTCTTCTGTGAGAGAGTGTGTGCTCCTGTTCTCTGACGTCTCTCCGCTCCGAGACTCAGTATGTAGATATGTATAATCATGAAATATGTAGAAGAATCTTGGATTCTCTTTCATCAGCTGTTTAACTCCGTCTGATCTATACATGAACGTTCCATATTAGGAGTTCAAGTTCCATTTAGATTCTGTCTTATGGAACATCATGTTACATTGTGTAATTTCCCCACGGTTCAGTCAGCAGGGGGATCTCACTGTCGTTTCTCATGGAAAATGAGGTTCAAATAACCCTACTATAAATACATCTCAAACACAACATGGCAATACATAGGCAAATAAACAGGAGATTCTCACCGGTTGGTTTGGACGATGCTCTTTCTGGTCCAGTTGGATGTCGGTTCCTTTCTGTATTTCTTAAATCAAATGAAGCTTCACTGAAATCTCAAACAATTTCCATTACTAGTAATGCAGAGGAATAATAAACATGCATATCTGAGTTCAGCTGTGTCCATTTTTGATGATGTCCTGCAAGTCTAAACGGCCTCTCAAGGATAAGTGAACGCTCTCTTTCCAGAAGTGAGTCTTTCATGAAGTGAAGAGGGTCTCGGTCTGTCCATCACACTCCCCGTCCCTCGCTCTCTTTCTCATCTTCTCAACAATCTCTCTAAACTCTGGGCACAAGCCCTCAGGAGTCACTTTCACTCTTTGGACATCAGCCATGACAAAACTCACATCCATGGTCCATATTTAGATCAATTCAGCTCCGAGTTATTCCCCTTCCTTCTAAGATTTTGTGCAGGAATGCATGGATAATACAAATCATCTCTATTTAGAAAATTACTTTTAAAGCTACAGGTTTCTAGAGAAAAAAATACATATGGAAATAAACTGGAAAATGTTATTTGAAATATTACATAGATAGATATAGATACCTTATAGACCGATTATACATTTTGCATGAATAAAGAGTTATTTTTATATAATTTAAATATACATGTTTTGTCATATTTCATGATAATTAAAAAAAAAGTATGTTCTGTGTTTACACACCCAAGACATGTGTATACACAGAGATTTAAACACTTAACTTAAAATACAATTTTCCTACATACATTAATAAATCTTTATATTTGCATTTTGACAATATTTGCTAATTATATATACTGTATATATATACACATACACACACACACACATATATATATATATATATATATATATATATATATATATATATATACATACACATATATATACATACACATATATACATACACACACACACACACACACACACATATATATATATATATATATATTTTTAAAATGTGAATTTCAATATAAATAATTTTATTTATAAATAATATATAATATAAATATATATATATATATAGTATAAAGATTATATATATATATATGTATATATATCATATATATAAATAATGTGTATTTTATAAAATAATGAATATAAAATAAATAATATAATTTATATATATATATATAATATAAAGTAATATAATATATATATATATAAATATATATATATATATGTATATAATATATATATATATATATATATATATATATATATATATATATATATATAATATATATGAATAATAAATAATAAATAATTTTACATTTATATAATTATTAGAAATATTATATATGTTTATAGATTTAAATATTACATTTAGCATTAAGATGCATAGCATTTCAATGTTGTGTTTGCACTGACATTATTTTCATGACTATATATCTTAAAATAAATAACAAAAACGAATATATAAATAATAATGATATATTTACAATATAGTAATTTATTGCGTAATTATTTTGAAAGTGATAAATTGATAAAGCATGCCTGCGACAGTCTTTTAAAGAGGTTCCTTCACTGAAAACACACAGTGAGTGATGGTGGACCACCTGTGAGACATGAAGACACACACCGGCACAGCAGCTGGAGCTCATGAGAGCAACACCAGAAGAAACACGGCATTAGTGAAGTCCTGCACCTCATCCGTCACCACAGCGAGTGTCAAGACTGAAACCATAACACACATCCATGTTACAGTAAATCCTGCTGTATTCTGAGATCATGCTTTGCTATTTCTTTACATAAACACTCCGAAACAAAAGCCTGAAAAGACACAGATCTGATACAAAGAACATGCAGATCCAATGGGAATGACATAACAGCAACAAGGATGAGATAGCCACAAAATATGAACTACAGATAGTAAAAAGTATGGATTCAGTTTTACAGAAAATCAAAAACACTTGTGCACTTGAGAAACTGTTCAACTCAAAACTGCTTTATTGGACTATCATTCTCAATCAACTTAGCATTCCCACTAGCGCATGATATCGTTTGGTTTATGCTATTCGCATGCTGCAGTTTGTCATCCAATCACTTTAAATGCTTAGAGCTACTTTTGAGGCAGATGGACTGTAATCGGCTCAAATGTTTTTATCCTTCATTAGGAAAATGATTCCTCTATACCGTTATTGTTTTTTGTCTTTCCTTTATATCTAGAACTTTCTTTATTCTGTTATCATCATTTATCATTTTAGGTTTTTTTGTTTTTATTCTATACTTTTTTTTTTATATTATTTTTTTTTGCACTGTAAAATATGTATATATATATATATATATATATATTAAATAAAAAAGCATAAATTAAATTCAGTCAAACAAAAATTGATGTATAATTACTTTAACATTAATATTTAATTTGGGGTTGGTTTTTTTTGCACTTTTTTTTCAATTTCAGTCAAAATTCAAAGAAACTTAATTGTGCTCCTGATTTTAATATATATATATATATATATAATAAATGTATCATATAATTTTAGCCAGAACTGAGATTCACCCAGCGTGAACCTGCTTCAACATTAAATCATCAATAAAGTTAATTTTTTAATTAAATTATACGGGGTTTCTTTTAGATAAATCTTCTCCGTGTATAATCTTTCTGAAGCTTTCATCCGCTGTTTTCACGAAGGTGACAAACTTTGAACAGCAGATTAAAGCCAATTAGCATGACGATGGTTTGAGAGGAAACTGAATGCTAAAGTGTTTTGTACTAGATGTCTCTTGAGTCTATAACTGAGCAGAGTCACGGTCTAAACATCAGTCACCTTGAGAAAACCCAGAGACAGTAAATCACTTCTGGCCTTCAACCACTAATAAAGCTGCACTCAGACCAGTTCTGTGTATGACAGGTGTGACGCGTTCATCATGTTCAAGCTCAAGCTAACGGCTGCTCCACCTGGGCAAGATCTGGCCTGTCCACACTAAAGTCCAGCATCACACAATGATGGTAAAATCAAGGTATTTCAACATTTCCAAAGAAACATGTCGAAAAGAGGCACTATTTTAGCTGTACAGAAACAGTAACTCTTACAGAACACAAAAACGTTATTCTGCATGATATTACAGACTGGTATTTGTTGTCATATATTTTAGTTTATTATCAAAATCATAAACACACTGGTTTGTAGAGTAAATTTACCATTTGTTGCACTTTGCTATTGTTATAGTTATTTATCTATCCAAGTCTTGAACATTTAAAAATATTCAAAATAAGTTGAATTCATATCTGTATTAATAGTTAAATAGAAATGTTGTAATTATGACATATCAAGGGAAAAAGTTGAAATTATGACCTACTAAATCATAAATTATGCCTTAAAGCAAGTCAAAATTATGACTTTCTGTGTCATTATTATGACTTTTTATGTTAATTTCAAGTATGTTATAATTTTGACTATTTATTGTCACAACTTAATGACAATTTCAACTTTTTATGTCGTAATTATTATTAACAAAATCACTAATAATTTAGACTATTTCTTATTTCTACCTTTTATTTCATAATTATGAGGACAAATTCTAAATTATGACACACTAAATCTGAATTATGACTTAAAGCAAGTCGAAATTATTGACTTTCTGTGTCATTATTATGACTTTTTATATTAATTTCAAGTAATTTTTAATTTTATTGTCATATATAAATGACAATTTCAACTTTTTATGTCATAATTATGATTAACAAAATCACTTATCATTTAGACTATTTCTTATTTCTACCTTTTATTTCAAGAACAATTCTAAATTATGACGTACTAAATCTGAAATTATGACTTTAAACGACAAAGAAAGTCATATTTTTAGTTTAATCTTATAATCTCATAATTATTTTGACCTCTCAATTTAGTTTCATAAATTTGGCTTAGTACGTCAATTCTGCCTTTATATCAAAATTTAGTGTCGGAATTTGATTGAACAAAAGCCTTTTCTCTTAAGTGCTGCAAATGCTCAATTATGAAATTAAAAATTTAAACTGACAAACTAAATCTAAATTATGAATTAAAAAAGTCACAATTATGACAGAAAAAGTCATACATTTGTCTTATAATCATAATTTAGTGTCATAATTTCACATTTTCTTCTCATAATTATAATTTAGTTTTTCATAATTTCCACTTTTTCCTCATAATTATGACTTAGTATGTATTTAATTACTGACATAATACGAATTTTGACTTCTCAATTTAGTGTTATCATTTTGTCTTAGTATGTACATGAGTGTAAGGAAAGAGTAAGAGGAAATTCAGCCGAACGAGGACATGAAGCCTGAAGTTATGAATGATATTACTCCATAAACCGTGTTTTTGGATTCTTGTGCTTCGATGTGCTTTTGAAACAGCAAGATGAATAGAGTAAATTAAAGAGCTTTTATGGACGTAAAACAAGCATGAGAAGCTCAAAACAGGAAACATGAATGTCTAGTGTTGGGTCTGAATGCTTGATAAATGCAACGAATCCATCACATGAAAGAGTGGCTGTTATTTTACTCAAACGCAGTTCATTTCAGGACGCTTCTAGAAAACAAATCCTCAGATTTTCAGAAAAACACAATCTTGCTCTTTTCCCTCCCAGCGCAGGACGGATGAGTTACTGTCCCGGCATAAACACGGACAAAAATGAACGTCCATAAAAGTGAAAAACTGGCCCTCGTTACTGAACGTTTACTCTTCCTGTCATCATTCTGTCCGAAGTGAAGCCTGACAGAGACTTCGGACATGTGAACGTATGAGCCGTTATAAGCGTATGACACATCAATCTCCAGTTAAAAGCAGGAGTTCGCGACACACACTTCCTGTGAGAGTGGAAATCATCATATATCTGACGAGGAGCCTGTTTCATTTCATCTCGGAGAGGAAGAAGAGGACAGAGTCTCACGTCAAACATGTCATAATTTACTATAATAAAATAATCAGATGAACATATGAAATAATAGTAAGAAAAATCATGAAAGTTTATATTGAACCTTTAGAGAAAATAATTGCATACTTATATTTGATACATCAGGCTTTTATGGCTCATATATAGTGAGAATATGGAGGACAAAACAACTAAAACTGAGAAAAATATGCAATTTGATGCAGAAATTTCTATAGACAAAAGTAAGTAATTATGATGCCTGTAATGTGAATTATGTAATAAATGAGATCTTTATAACTGTACAGCAGATACTGACTACTAAAAAAAAAAACTTTTGCTGATAATTTACTCACCCCATGTCATCCAAGATGTCCACGGTTGAAATAAAATTGAGGTTTTTGATGAAAAGATTCCAGGATTTTCTCCATATAATGGACTTCAATGGGGACCAAACGGTTCAAGGTCTAAATTACAGTTTCAGTGCAGCTTCAAAGGGCTTTAAACGACACCAGACGATGAATAAGGGTCTTATCAAGCGAAAAGATCCGTCAATTCAAAAATAAATAAAAAAATTAACGTTTTATAAGCACAAATGCTCGCCTTGCTCTGTTCTATGATGTGCGTTCGTGACTCTCCTGTTCGAACTCGTTCATCAAAACGAACAAATTTTTTCGAGGCATGACTCGAAGGGTCAGATAAGACTCTTATACATCATCTGGTGTCGTTTAAAGCCCTTTGAAGCTGCGCTGAAACTCTCATTTGGACCTTGAACCGTTTGGACCCCATTGAAGTCCATTATATGGAGAAAATCCTGGAATGTTTTCATCATGGACCGGTTTATCCATGACGTTTTGATCATTCAGAAGACTTTACACTGTTCAGATGTTGGTCCACATTATTGTTTATTTCTGTTTTCAGGAACAGTCAAAGTCCAGAATTAAAAAACACGATTTAAGGCTGTTTGTGACAAAATAGTAGTGCTACTTATAATAAAAACGGCATGACTTTAGTTTGAGTTTACATCATGTCAGACTTACAGTGATTATAACTTATGAACGCTCAGGCAAACAAAATCGCATCAAACGCATCTTTTTTTGTTCTTCAGCATTTTGCAATGACGTCAGTGATGAAGTAAAGGGAGAAAAAAATCTGTTTTTAGCATAATGTTATACTTGTCAACATGAAAATGAAATTGCAGTAATACTGAAAACCCTGAAAACACTTGTTTCATTTTTATAAAGCTGCAGCCTTTGGTTACACAGCTATATGTACTGTAGCATTTAGCATGTGTCATTTACATGTATAGTAATGAAATTGCATAATAAAAAAGTAGTAAAAAACACAAAAAATAAAGATATTTTTCCATTAACACTGATATTTCTCTGGCACTAATAATGAAACTAACAAACACAATATGTAATACTGTTAATACTTTAGTGATTTTCCTTTCCGTCTTCATTCTCATACTTGCCGAAAGACGTAAAACTGTTTTTGCCGAACGAGTGAACAGCTTGCCAAACAAATGCGAGCATTGCAACATCATCTTTCCAATAAAACACATTAATGATCAGAAGACAGAGACATCAAGTAGGAACGCACATCACAACCAACTCTAATCATGAACATCAACCGGTCAAAAGTTTGCAGTCAATGCATCTTTTTTTGTAGTTTTATTCAGCAAGAATGTGTTAAATTCATCAAAAGTCAATTTATAAATTGATTAAAAGGTAATTGATCATTTAAAATGTTACGTTCAAATAAATGCTTTTGAGCTTTCTATTCATCAAAGAATCCTGTGAAATAAAATATATGACGGTGTCTGCAAAATTATGAGCTGTTTTCAACATTTATAATATTCATAAATGTGTCTTGAGCATCAAATCATCATATTAGAGTGATTTCTGAAAGATCATGTGACGCTGAAGACTTCTCAAAGTTCAGCTTTGATCACATATTTTTACTGTATATTCACGTAGAGAAAAGCCATTTTAAACAAATAATATTTCACAGTTTTTACTGTATTTGTGTTAAAGGGATAGTTCACTTTGAAATTCATTTTATCTTACCTCAAGGGCATCCAAGATGTAGGCGTCTTTGTTTCCACAGTATTTTCAATTTTGATATTTTTAGGTTAAATCGTTCTTGTCTGTCAGTCATATAATGGAGGTCTATGGTCACCACCTCAAAGAGCATGCACAGAGAAGTCCAGATTAAACATGATTTAATGACTCCTAAATGTAAGTAACACATTGATAGCCTAAGACATCGAAAATAGTGAGTTTGTGTGAGAAACGAACAGTATTTATATCGCATTTTACCTCTTGTTGCCACAAAGCGCCCGCGCCTTCAGATCACTTGGACGTGGCTGTGGTTACAAGAGGTAAAACGATATAAATACTGTTCGTTTCTCACACAAACCGCTCGTTTCGTGTCTTAGTGCCATCAATGTGTACTTACATTTACGAGTCATTAAATCATGTTTAATTTGGACTTCTCTGTGCATGCTCTTTGAGGTGGTGACCATAGACCTCCATTATATGACTGACAGACAAGAACGGTTTGACCTAAAAAGATCAAAATTGAAAATACTGCGGAAACAAAGACACCTGCATCTTGGATGCCCTTGAGTAAACTAAAACATACTGAAAATGTATTTCAAAGTGAACTATCCCTTTAAAATAAATGCAGCCTTGGTGACTTCTTTCCGAAACATGAAAAAAAAAAAAGTCATACAGACCCCAAACTTTCAGCCAGTAGTGTAAATGACATCTTGCATTAGTGAGTAGTGAGGAGTGAACATCAGATAAAGGCACAGGCTGTGATATGCTGTGTACTCATCCGTCACGGTGAAGCTGTCACTCATCTCTCTCTCTCTGTCTGCGCTGGGACAGAAACTGCTGGACCACCGACGGCCAATCAACAACGTTCTCCACGCGCACCTGACCTCCACCGCGAGACACCGCGATCTGACCACCTGCACAGTAACAGCACACGTCAGACCGACACCTGGCCATACCTAACAAAATACTCAAAATGTCATAATACATAATATTTATTTTAGGACTGCCAATCGAATTAAAAAAATTTGTTTGGGCAAATGTTTGAACGAGTTTTGGACTTTTTTGAAGGGAAAAAGTTATTAACGCGTTAACTTTGACAGCACTAATTTATTTATGCATTTATTTATTTAATGCATGCAACTTGGCGTATGAATATAAAAATGTATGTGCATTCACCAAGATTATGCTGTGCATTTTAAATGCATAAATATTTATTGATCACTCACTCAAAAGTGCATGCAGTTTCAACACATTTTTCAGTGGTTGTACTATTCCCAGTTTCCAAACAGTTTAGATAAACTAAACAATTGCAGAAAAGCATCTTCAACTATACGCTCTTTATTTAAACCATATAAAATAATATAATCATTTATGTATGTATTTACTTATTTAAGGCGGCAAACTAAGAGTAACAACAAACAATAAAGCAATAAAACTTCAATTTAACAGAAAATATTTTTCCCCACAAGAGAAGCGTTTTAAATGTCCAATGTAACCATTCCTTAATTAATAACATCATCTAGGGGACGGTTAGTTTAATAATGACCACATGAATGAATCTCCTACCAAAGTGAAAGTGAGTTTGGCCTGGTGAGAGAGATGCACTTGCCCTCGGGGAGGATCTGCGTCCTCTTGTTTCCTCGGTACCCAGCTGACAGACACTCGAGCCAGTCGATCGAGAGAACGAGACTCAGACGCACCTTCAGCATCTTCATCCTCGTTCATCACATCACGAGCCTCTGCACAGCAGATCTTCCCTGAACATGGAGAACTAAGTCAACCTTTCTTTTTAAATTCAATGGCAGAAACAAACATGAAAAATTAATGCTTGACGGTTAACAACTTTTGGAAAAACAGCTGTAGTGAGGACGAACAGCTGTGTGTGTTACTAAGCGTGACGGTGAAGATGGAAGGGACTCATTGGACCGTTTTTCATATTAAACTATGATATTCCCTTAACTAAGACGAGTTGATACATACCTCTCTCGTCTCAGTGCGTGCACTAAATCCCCGGCATGCGAGACACTTTGTTAGCACTTAAAGGAGTAGTTCACTTTTAAAAAGTTTTGCTGATAATTTACTCACCCTCATGTCATCCAAGATGTCCATGTCTTTCTTTCTTCAGTCGAAAGAAATTAAGGTTTTTGATGAAAACATTCCAAGATTTTTCTCCATATAATGGACTTCAATGGAGTCCAAACTGGTTCAAGGTCCAAAAGACAGTTTCAGTGCAAATTACAAACTGTTCAAAGGGCTTTAAATGATTCCAGACGATGAATAAGGGTCTTATCAAGCGAACTGATCGCTCATTAAAAAAAAACCAAAGTTTAAAGTTTTATAAGCTCAAATGCTTGCCTTGCTCTGTTCTGCTGATGCATCGACTCTCATTCAAACTCATTCATCTAAATGAACGAATATTTTTCCAAGTTAACTCGTTCATTTTGTTCTATTGAATGAACCAAATGACATGAAAAAAGATTAGTTCATTTTGATGAATGAGTTTGAATAGGAGAGTCACGAATGCGCATCACAGAACAGAGCAAGGCGAGCATTTGTGCTTATAAAACTTAAACTTTCTTATTTATTTATTAAAAGAGCAATCGTTTTGCTTGATAAGACCCTTATTCATCGTCTGGAATCATTTAAAGCCCTTTGAACAGTTTGCATTATGCACTGAAACTGTCTTTTGGACCTTGAACCGTTTGGACCCCATTGAAGTCCATTATATGGACAAAAATCCTGGAATGTTTTCATCAAAAACCTTAATTTCTTTTCAACTGAAGAAAGAAAGACATGGACATCTTGGATAACATGGGGGTGAGTAAATTATCAGCAAAAGTTTTTTAAAAGTGAACTAGCCCAGTTCCTTCATTAGGATCCAAGCAGAGAAGCGACCAAACACCTCCACGTTTCCCTATTTTAAATAAAGTTACCCGAGATAGAGTAACCCTACACAAAATAAAACGTTGTGCTTTTCCAAGCGTGTAAAGTGGATAATTATAATCTATGATGGAATACCAAAGCAAGTGATTCAAGAAATGTGTAAAACTAGTGACATTTTTCACTCATGACAGTAAAATAGGGCATTCGTAGTCAGTCTAATGCAGTATTTCCTCTCTAACCAGTAGAAAATGTGGTTAACACCCAGTCATGCTTGAAAAAAACAAAACAAAAAAAACAGTCATATACCGTGAATTCGGTATAATTTTGAAAATACTCGTAATATGTTTTGCTCATTCCGCCCAGAACTAATGCAAATGATCCCGAATGAAAAGCGAATCATACCTGCGCGCTTGCAGAGGACCTTGATGGAGTAGAAGAGGTTGGTGAACAGGTTAAAACGAAGACGGTACTCCAGATTTGCGGCTCATGTCGCGGATCAGAACGGCGCGACCAAACTTCCACTCCGTGTTCGGATTGAGCCTGGATGCGCTGGTACGTGTCGCTCATCATCGCAATGAGGAGGTTGACCAACACGATGAACGTCACGACCAGATACACGCCTAATACCATTTTAGCCAAACGGCCGTCGCGGGAGGCGAGCGCTCCACGTCGGGATTTCATCCGGTTCGGTCAATTCGAAACAAGGCGAAGAAAAGCAGCACGGACATGTTTTAAAGGGCCCGGGACTCTCCGTTGCGCGGCGTTGACGGTGCTGTTGTCTCGATCCTGTGGATACAGCGGCTGACACAACGCTGTGAGACTCAGCGTGAACGCGGTGTGGAACAACATGAGGATCACGGCAAACCGACACAGATCCTTTATCAAGTCTCGGATGACTTATGGCCCACGGGCCGAATAAGTGATGGAAAGTCAGGAACTCCAGCAGCTGGATGAAGCCGAGCGTCATGGCGACGGCTAGCAGGACGTTTCGCGCGAACAGGCAGTGGAGGTGAGCTGGTGGCCATCGCTGGCTGACGACCGCTAACAGGTGACACAGTAGAGCAGCCGCTGAAAAACCCAGGAGGAGAAGACGAATCCCACGCTGAATCCAGTGCGCTCGCCTGGGAACGTCAGCTCGGAAACTAGCATGCCACAAAGCCAGACCAGCAGCAGACACTCGGACCAGCCGGGCACCAGACGGCCTGGGAGAGCGGACGCACGGGCGGGTACACCGATGGTTAAGATGAACAGGGCCAAAAGGAAGATGTGCGACACCAGGTGACTCAGGAACTTCACGATTGGGATGGTGTTGAAGCTGTGTGGAGATTAAAACAGATTAAATTACACACGGTTTCCTCCTCAACCAGGACACACAAACACACATTATTTCACTATACACTGTCAAAAATATCTGTGATTTTAACGGAAAATACTGTAAAAATGCTACAGTGCAAAACTGTTAATTGGTAAACAGAAAGTTTCCGTACTATACACGGTAAATAACTGTGATATAATTTTACAGTAAAATACCGTTAAATTTACAGTTTTTGAAAGTGAAAAAGAACAAACAATTGTATAGTTTACAGTGAAGAACCGTAAATTGACATTCCCACAATTCCCTGTGTGACACTTCACATTTTATGTATTTTTGTTGAAATAACTATGGTTCCTCATAGTTTTATTGTTTTTTTTTTCTTCTAATCAGTTATGTACATTAGGGTTTTATGCTACATTTAATGTTGTTAAATTAATGTTTATTGCATTTTTTTAATTTTATGTGTGTTACCATGATGGTGCTTAATGTTTGAGTGAATGACACTGTGCAGCTTCGTTAAATAAGTATTGCTTTATACAAGTATGAACTTGTGTTGAGCTGTGATTGCTCATGTAACTCATCACTGCTGTGATGATTGTTGGTTGTCAGTGTATTAAAATGGTCTAAAACAGATATCAACACGTCAATAAGTTGGTAAATCCACATTTTATAAGAAAATAAAATACGGTTTATTACTGTAAATTTTAAGTTACGTCTGTAAAACCATTAACGTTCCTTACCGTATTTTTAGACGGTAAAGTTCTGGCAACCACAGCTGCCATTTTTTTGACCGTAAAATTAACGGTTTATTTTTAACAGTGTATTAGTGAGGACACTATTATATTTTCTTTGGCCTAACTAAACTTAACCCCTACTACCCCTTCCACTATATAAGTGAGAATATATGGTCTACATAAGTATAGCCACACCTGTACACACACACACACCTGTGTCTGAGCGGCAGTGAGAGCCCCAGCCACAGCGGAGGGCAGAACAGCAAACAGAAGAACAGCATCAGGATCTTCCAGGAGTCCCAGCGCGGCTCCCGAACCACAGGTCCGTCAGGTACGTCTGCACCGCCCGGGTGCGACACCACGCCTTTCTGCCGGCCCTCGATCAGGCAGTCCAGCACGCTGACCCCCGATGGTCCACGGCCTCAGGATCGGCCCCGCGCCGTGACCCCCGGCTGAGGAGGCTAGGGTCAGGAGGTCAGAGGCCATGACCTCACAGTGACGGGCGGCAGCGTGCAGGTCCATCGATCGCTCCTTCTCCTCGGAGAGCGGCCAGAGTCAGAGCCCGCGAGAGGCGCACCGACGTGTCCAGAGGAGCGGGAGAGTGCAGGACCAGCTCCTCCAGAGACAGATTATCATTCATCCGGCCGCACACCATCAGGTTAAAACACAAACTACAGACCAAACACACAATAAGATATGACACTTCTGATATCACGAAACAAAATGTGACTTTAGTTTCAAACACACTTCTGAGCCTCATCTGCTCATGTTCATTAAGAACAAAATGAAAGAGTCGCACCGGCCATCATATTACAGTAAACAAACAATACATGTGTATCAAAATAAATGCATTAATAAGACAGACAGACAGACAGACAGACAGACAGATAGACAGACAGACAGGTAGATAGACAGACAGATAGACAGACAGGTAGATAGACAGGCAGACAGACAGACAGACAGACAGGTAGCTAGACAGACAGGTAGCTAGACAGACAGGTAGATAGACAGACAGGTAGACAGACAGGCAGACAGATAGATAGATAGATAGATAGATAGATAGATAGATAGATAGATAGATAGATAGATAGATAGATAGATAGATAGATAGATAGATAGATAGAGATAGATAGATAGACAGGATAGATAGACAGGTAGATAGACAGACAGACAGACAGACAGACAGACAGGATAGATAGACAGACAGACAGACAGGTAGATAGACAGGCAGACAGATAGATCAGACAGACAGACAGACAGGTAGACAGACAGACAGACAGGTAGATAGACAGACAGACAGATAGACAGACAGGTAGATAGACAGGCAGACAGATAGACAGACAGACAGACAGGTAGATAGACAGGCAGACAGATAGATAGACAGACAGACAGACAGACAGACAGGTAGCTAGACAGACAGGTAGATAGACAGACAGATAGACAGACAGACAGACAGACAGGTAGATAGACAGGCAGACAGATAGATAGACAGATAGATAGACAGACAGACAGACAGACAGATAGATAGACAGACAGGTAGATAGACAGGCAGACAGATAGACAGACAGACAGATAGATAGACAGACAGATAGATAGATAGACAGACAGACAGACAGGTAGATAGACAGGCAGACAGATAGATAGACAGACAGACAAGACAGGTAGATAGACAGACAGACACAGGTAGATAGACAGGCAGACAGATAGATAGACAGATCAGATAGACAGACAGATAGACAGACAGGTAGACAGACAGACAGGTAGATAGACAGACAGGCAGACAGACAGATAGACAGGCAGACAGACAGGCAGATAGACAGGCAGACGGACAGGCAGATAGACAGGCAGACGGACAGGCAGATAAACAGGCAGACGGACGGACAGACAGATAGATAGACAGTCTCACCTTCTTGTCCTCCAGCAGACGGAGTGTGTTCTTCTCTCTCCTGAGCAGGAATAAGACTGTGGGCTCTGTGGTTCTCCTGAGCGGCCGATCTGAAGCGGCGTCTGTCCGGCTGTACACTCGACACACACTGACGCTCCGCTCTCTCAACCAGCAGAGACACAACCTGCAGACAGCCGGCCTGAGCCGAGTAATGCAGCGCCGTCCAGCCACTCTGAGGACAGACAGACAGACAAACAGACAAACAAACAGACAGACAGGCAGATAGATTGATCAAAAAGTGACTGTAAAGACTTTTATAATGTAAAGATTATATTTTAAACTTTCTGTTCATCAAAAGCATCAAAATTTGACCATCAAATCCTCAAATTAGGATCATGTGACTGAAGACAGGAGTAATGAAGCTGAAAATACAGCTTTGATTGTTATTTAAAACCATGGCACATCTAAGCACAGTTTGAAAAACGCTTTTGAGATTTCTCTCTGGAGGACACACCCGTGAGACGACATGGGTAAGCATCAATTCACTCGGCAATGAGATACAAGTGAGATATTAAGAGTTCTTGATTGTGTTTTCTCTCACCGCGTTGGTGCTGATTGATCTCCGCTCCCTGTCCCAGCAGGACTCTCACCATGGCCGCGTGTCCGTGTGCGGCGGCCAGATGCAGACAGGAGCGCCCCCGTGTGTCTGTGAGGTGCAGCAGCGACGCAGACCGGCTGAGCAACAGTCCCACCACAGCCGTGTGTCCGCTCTGAGCCGCCAGGTGCAGCGGACTGGAGCCCTGAAACACACACTCGGTCATTACTGCGCTCTTACATCACGCTTCAAACCCCAGCAGCGCTACTGGGCTCTTGCCTGAACGTCTGTTTCTGCGTCAGCCTGAACGCCAGGAGAATTCAGCAGCAACCGAACCACGTTCTCATGACCGGACTGAGCCGCCAGGTGCAGAGGAGTGTAACCTGACTGAACACACACACACACACACACACACGAATACTGTACATTACTAACTTTTTAGTTAACATTAAATTGTCCTTAAAACAGCACCTATTTGCTTGTTTTGAAAGAATATATCTTGAATCATTTATACTTCCTTTAAAAAGCGAAAGCAACTGAAGTAGCATATAAACCATGAAACAAATGTATTTACACAGATTGTTAAATATAACAAATGCATTTAGAAATGAATTACTATTGCAGAAAATAATTAAATAGAAAAAATCTAAATATATAATACATTTATTAATTAAAATATTAATACAAATTATATATAATAATAATAAATAAATAAATGTGTATAGTAATATTTATTTTTAATAATATACTGTTATACTGAATGCAGAGCCGACTCAGAATACACTTGACTGCGTGAATATGTATTACAGTAATTCATTAATTTATACATTACGCATAAATACTGTAGGGATAACTTAAAAGTGTATAAAAATTGATTATTTAATGGAAATGAGCCCACTTTTTAAAACAAGTGAAATACATTAAAGTATGTTGTATTTTCAAATAGCATTTTCTGTGTGAGCATTTTCTGTACGGCTGCTTTGAAACATAAATAAACGTATTGAATTGATTGAAACGTGTCACCTCAGCTAAAGTCTGCTCACGTCTCTTCCCGTCATCTTTGCCGCTGTTGTTTGGGAATTCGCTGCGCATATCGTGGCCGGGACTTTAGTCAGGATTTCCCTCACAAAGTCCACCTGACCGAAGCGGGCCGCCACGTGCAGAGCAGTTAACCCCGTCTACACACACACACACGGTTCTCACTTTAACACAACACTTTTGTTTAACGTTTATAAGCAGAGGTCATGTGATCATATGAATTACCTTGGAGCTTTGTATCTTCAGTGAGACGCTTCCTTTCAGCACCTCCAGAATATGAGTGTGTCCATTCTTGGCTGCCAAATGAATGGCCGTCATGCCCTCCTGCAAGGGTCAAAGGTCAGGGGAATGTTCTTTATTAAAGGGGTTCACTTTTTTAACTTTAGTTAGTGTGTAATGTTGCTGTTTGAGCATAAACAACATCTGCAAATACACACATAAAGGATAAAAGTTATTACATTTTCAGGACACAAGCTCTTGAAGCTCCGCCCCCTTTGCTGGGAGCTGCAGCTCATTTGCGTTTAAAGGGACAGACACAAAAACTGTGAGTTTTTTGCTCACCCTCAAAAAGAGACGATTTTAAAATACTATATAAAAATACCTGTGAAATATCAAAAATATCTTTTGAGCTAAAACACACACACTCTAGGGACATCAGAGACTTATTTCACATCTTGTGAAAAGTGCATACCACCCCTTTAAACTGCTCATCAAGTCTTCAGCTGTTTGTGGGACTCACCAGATCCTCCTCCGTCACTGAAGCTCCGGCCTCCAGAAGCACCTTCAGCACCTCCGTGTGTCCGCCAGCGGCCGCCAGGTGCAGCGGACACACGCCGTTAGCCTGCGCAGAGTTAGCTTGAGTTAGGAGGAGCAGATATACAGGATAACTCAACTAAGACATTAAATAAAATAAAACATTAAATGAGCATTAAACGAAACATGAAATAAAACAAAAATTAAGTGAAAAAATACAAAATATTACTAGTTACCAAGGCAACATTCTACATTTTAATTGAAACTAATTGACACTAAAACTGACTTTAAAATTTAAGAAACACTATATAGACATATTTAAAAAATAAATAAAACCATGAAAAATATTCATTACTTGATCAAATAAAAAAAGAGTGGTAACTGAAAAAATTAAATAAATAAATAAACTGAAAATAAACTAAAAACAAAATAAAAATTAATACTATATATACATATTTTGAAAATAATACCAATCAAATAAAACCATACAAATGTTAACTAAAATAATTATTAAAAAACTTAAACATATTTATTTTAGCTAGCTGCCAAGGAAACAATTCTTATTTTAATTCAGTTTAATTTGGTGTACTAAAATAAATAAAACTGTAATAAAATGAATAAACACTTTATAAACATAAAAAATCCTAAAAAAACTATAAAATATAATATAGTAAACTATATAAATAAAATAAATATACTTTATTATAAATATAGTTTATTATTTATATAATAAACTATATAAATAACTATAAAACTACATTTTCGTTTGAAATAAAATATGTTGACTGAAATAAAATATAAAGAACCGTAAACTTATTTTATTACAGCCAGTTGCCAACTTTTTAGTTGTATTAAATGAAAATTTGAAATAAAACACTTTATAGCTCAATTAAAAAAAAAATAAAAAATTAAAATCACACAACAAAATGACTTGGCAATTAGAAAATACAAAAAAAAAATCTACTTCAAAACCTTTGTGTGTGTGCACGTCTGTGTTTGTCTCTGTGTGTGTGTTTTAATAGTATCTCAATGATACTAAAATAATAAAACATAAAATGATGTAATTTCCTGACCGGCTGGTGCCCTTTCCCCCTTGACCTGACCTTGTTGTTGAGTGCGAGGGGTCCTCCTGGGTTGAACATGAGCAGTTCTCTGATGACGGCCGCACTGCCTTTAGCCGCAGCGATGTGTGCGCAGGTCGCGCCCTCCATGTTAGCTAGTGTGGCTAATCCAGGCCTGTGCCTCAGAAACAGCTTCACCACCTCAGAGTGATCGCTCTCCGCCGCCAGATGAAGAGGAGTCTGTCCACGCTGAAACACAAGCAGGACAGCACTAAACCATCAAATATCTGCACTAAACCATCAAATATCTGCACTAAACCAGCTGCTATCTGCACTAAACCATCAAATATCTGCACTAAACCATCGACTATCTGCACTAAACCATCAAATATCTGCACTAAACCAGCTGCTATCTGCACTAAACCATCGACTATCTGCACTAAACCATCAAATATCTGCACTAAACCATCAAATATCTGCACTAAACCATCAAATATCTGCACTAAACCATCAAATATCTGCACTAAACCATCAAATATCTGCACTAAACCATCAAATATCTGCACTAAACCATCGACTATCTGCACTAAACCATCAAATATCTGCACTAAACCATCAAATATCTGCACTAAACCATCAAATATCTGCACTAAAACATCAAATATCTGCACTAAACCATCGAACTATCTGCACTAAACCATCAAATATCTGCACTAAACCATCAAATATCTGCACTAAACCATCAAATATCTGCACTAAACCATCAAATATCTGCACTAAACCATCAAATATCTGCACTAAACCATCGACTATCTGCACTAAACCATCAAATATCTGCACTAAACCATCAAATATCTGCACTAAAACATCAAATATCTGCACTAAACCATCGACTATCTGCACTAAACCATCAAATATCTGCACTAAACCATCAAATATCTGCACTAAACCATCAAATATCTGCACTAAACCATCAAATATCTGCACTAAACCATCAAATATCTGCACTAAACCATCAAATATCTGCACTAAACCATCAACTATCTGCACTAAACCATCAAATATCTGCACTAAACCATCAAATATCTGCACTAAACCATCAAATATCTGCACTAAAACATCAAATATCTGCACTAAACCATCGACTATCTGCACTAAACCATCAAATATCTGCACTAAACCATCAAATATCTGCACTAAACCATCAAATATCTGCACTAAACCATCGACTATCTGCACTAAACCATCAAATATCTGCACTAAACCATCAAATATCTGCACTAAACCATCAAATATCTGCACTAAAACATCAAATATCTGCACTAAACCATCAAATATCTGCACTAAACCATCGACTATCTGCACTAAACCATCAAATATCTGCACTAAACCATCAAATATCTGCACTAAACCATCAAATATCTGCACTAAACCATCAAATATCTGCACTAAACCATCAAATATCTGCACTAAACCATCAAATATCTGCACTAAACCATCAAATATCTGCACTAAACCATCAAATATCTGCACTAAACCATCAAATATCTGCACTAAACCAGCTGCTATCTGCACTAAACCATCGACTATCTGCACTAAACCATCAAATATCTGCACTAAACCATCAAATATCTGCACTAAACCATCAAATATCTGCACTAAACCATCAAATATCTGCACTAAACCATCGACTATCTGCACTAAACCATCGACTATCTGCACTAAACCATCAAATATCTGCACTAAACCATCAAATATCTGCACTAAACCATCAAATATCTGCACTAAACCATCAAATATCTGCACTAAACCATCGACTATCTGCACTAAACCATCAAATATCTGCACTAAACCATCAAATATCTGCACTAAACCATCAAATATCTGCACTAAACCATCAAATATCTGCACTAAACCATCAAATATCTGCACTAAACCATCAAATATCTGCACTAAACCATCAAATATCTGCACTAAACCATCAAATATCTGCACTAAACCATCAAATATCTGCACTAAACCATCGACTATCTGCACTAAACCATCAAATATCTGCACTAAACCATCAAATATCTGCACTAAACCATCGACTATCTGCACTAAACCATCAAATATCTGCACTAAACCATCGACTATCTGCACTAAACCATCAAATATCTGCACTAAACCATCAAATATCTGCACTAAACCATCAAATATCTGCACTAAACCATCAAATATCTGCACTAAACCATCGACTATCTGCACTAAACCATCAAATATCTGCACTAAACCATCAAATATCTGCACTAAACCATCAAATATCTGCACTAAACCATCAAATATCTGCACTAAACCAGCTGCTATCTGCACTAAACCATTCAACTATCTGCACTAAACCATCAAATATCTGCACTAAACCATCAAATATCTGCACTAAACCATCAAATATCTGCACTAAACCATCAAATATCTGCACTAAACCATCGACTATCTGCACTAAACCATCGACTATCTGCACTAAACCATCAAATATCTGCACTAAACCATCAAATATCTGCACTAAACCATCAAATATCTGCACTAAACCATCAAATATCTGCACTAAACCATCAAATATCTGCACTAAACCATCAAATATCTGCACTAAACCATCAAATATCTGCACTAAACCATCGACTATCTGCACTAAACCATCAAATATCTGCACTAAACCATCAAATATCTGCACTAAACCATCAAATATCTGCACTAAACCATCGACTATCTGCACTAAACCATCAAATATCTGCACTAAACCATCAAATATCTGCACTAAACCATCGACTATCTGCACTAAACCATCAAATATCTGCACTAAACCATCAAATATCTGCACTAAACCATCGACTATCTGCACTAAACCATCAAATATCTGCACTAAACCATCAAATATCTGCACTAAACCATCAAATATCTGCACTAAACCATCAAATATCTGCACTAAACCAGCTGCTATCTGTCAGCTACTGGAGACTGGAGGAATATGCAAAGCCAAATTACCATAATATATAAAAAATATTTTAAGAGTATATATATATATATATATATATATATATATATATATATATATATATGTTCATTGTTTGTTCATGTTAGTTTAAATAATGATAACAAATACCTTTGATTTTAAAAATGTATTATTAAATGTTGAAATTAATATTAACTAAGATTAATTAATGCTGTAGAAGTATTGTTCATTCTTAGTTCTTGTTAACTAAGGTAGTTAACTAATGTTAACTAATGAACCTTATTGTAAAATGTTACCCAAATATCGTATACTACCTTTACACAGCAGAAATGTGCATCTGAAGTAGCATGAAAAGGTGCATTTACATGACAATAGCAGAACAAATATAAAATTATGAATACATATTCATGAATTGATCAATCAAAAATATGCATAATTGTTTTTTCATGTTATTTAATAGTGCATTAACTTATGTGAAGTTACCTTTTCATGCTAAAAATGTATTAGTAAATACTAATTTAATAAATAATGTAAGTGTTGTTCATTGTTAGTTAATGTTAATGAACGTTAAAAATGAAACCTTATTGTAAAGTGTTTATTGTTTTTGTTATATTGTTTATTAATGTAATAAATCAGAATTAATGAATTTGGAGCAGTTATAGAGTATACATAGAAATTATATATGAGTTATATTAAGTTCATTATCGACTGGATCCATATAATAGCAAATAAAGCGAAAAACTGACAGATGACAAAAAAAAATCAGATTAATCTAAGCTTGGTTTGACTTTGCTGTCAAGTCAATGTTTTAAGTTAGATACATAAAAGTGTCAAATCTTAATATGTGATGCAAGATTAACTAAATACATTCTTTATTGCAAGTGTGTGTCATATTTACATGTCACTCACGATATCTGCGGCAGTGATGTCAGCTTTCAGGTTTAATAAGCTGCTGCAAACGTCCAGCTGCCCGCTGACGGCTGCTAAATGCTAAGAGGCGTCTGCTTTCTCTGAGGACAAGACACATCCGCTCTAAGGCCCCGTACACACATAATGCGTTTTAGTTTAGAAATGGAGAATTAAACAAATATGATCTCCGTCCACACCAGCGTTTTTCAGCTGCGTATTAGAACTGACAGCGTTTCTAAACTTCTCAGTTTTAGGTCTTCATTTTCTGCCGTTTTAGTTTGGACGGGAGGTGCAAAAAAAAAGAAAAATGTCCCTGTTTCTAAACTAAAACGCAGTAGTGTGGACGGGGCCTAAGATCACCTTATCTCTGCAGAGCTGGCTCTTACCAGAGAGAGAGCGTCAACACTGGCCTGATGGGTCTCCACCAGTAACCGCACGAGCCACTGCCCGAACCTCGCTCCGAGCGCTGAGGTGAAGAGGCGTCAGGCCCAGTTTGGTCTTGGCGTTCACAAAGGCCTTATGGGACAGCAGGATATCCACGATGTCTTGATGACCTTGTCTGGCAGCCAGATGAATGGCGGCCTTCCCTCCTGTGGATATTTCACAAAAATCACAAGTTCTTCAGGATGGAAAGTTCTCAGAATAACAAACTTAAAAAGTTAAAGCAATGTAAAAACATGTTTTCATAGCTTATTAATCTTTTTTTTACAGTGTGGTATGGTTAATACAGCAATTATTCAGTATCATATTACCATCTGTATTAAAATAATTACAAGAAACTCAAATCTTAATACATACTACTATTAGTATATAAACAATACTACAGTAACACTGATCCAGACGCGTCAGCAATAAGCTTGAGTGATTAATCATCTTCCTGACCTCATCAAACACGTCCACTCTGGCATTGTTTTGCAGCAAGACCCTCACGACCTCTGTGTGACCTTGATCTGCGTGCCAGCAACAGCGGAGACCAGCCGCTCTGTGTCACACACACAACATATGCACAATAACAAGCTCAACTACACCAAACTGTTTACAGTGAAGCTACTACAGAAAATGGTATTACCAGTTATTAACTAAAACTATTAAAACTGTTTTTGTTAATTAAAATAAAGTTAAAATGAAACAAAATAAAATGTTATAATTAGAGGAAATATATGTTGCCCTGCCAACTAGCACTTGAATTACTAACTGGAAATAAATAAAACTGAATTAAAACTAAAACAAAAATAAAATTAAAATTAAACCTAAAAAAAATTATTAAATTCAAATAAATGAAACCTAATTAAAATATTAAATTTTATATTTTAATTTTAATACTTTTTAATATTTAAAAGTGACAAAAGCAACATATTTACTAAAAATGTAAATCTAATTTAAATGAAAAAATATATTTTTTCAAAAATAAATATTAAATTTTCAAAAAATATGAAATATATATATATATATATATATATATATATATATATATATATATATATATATACTAAAAATTATACAAGTATATAGGAAAATAACAAACAAAACCATTTTTTTTAGTTTGAGGAATTATTGCCCAAATTCTTCTGCTGAACACAAAAGATGATAATTATGAAGAATCTCAGTAACTAAACAGTTAATTGGACCCCATTGACTTTCATAGTATTTTCTTCCCACACTATGGAAGTCAATGGGGTCCAACAACTGTTTGCTTACCCATATTACTCAAAATATTTTCTTTTGTGTTCAGCAGAAGAAAGAAACTGATACAGGTTTGGAACAACTTAAGCCTGAGTAAATTATGACAGAATTTTCGTACAGATTCGTACCTTGGTGTGTTTGTTGATGGCAGTCTGGAGCTGGCTGCTGGGGACGCTACTGAGCATCTCCTGGAGAGCGGCAGTGTTTCCCACCCTGGCGCTGTAATGAAGAGGCGTCTCTCCACTCTAGTAAAGCAACATGTTCAGAATACTAGAATACACTGATCAGATTAGTGTGTTCTCAAACATATATTAGGCTCTGTCATACACCTGCTGCAATGGCGAGACACAAGTGTTTTTTGCTAGTTTCAGCCTGACGCAGTTTTAATTTTCACGTTGTTTAAATAGCAAATGCATTTGCGTCCATCTGTATGTGCATGAGCTGCTGGTCTGAAAACCAGGTGTGTGTTCAGGAGCAGTGTTGGCGCGTTGCTATTTTGAGGAACTGTTAAAATGACTGTGAATTGTTAAAATAGGGCTTATTATGTGACTGTCCACACACACCTGTCGGGTGACGGCAGTGATGTCAGCATGATGCTCCATCAGGGTCTTGATGATGCAGATGTCCTCATCTGTCCGATGCACTGAGTCCCTCCTGAGCTGAGCTGCCAGGTGCAGTGGCGTCTCACCGACCTGTAGGGGGCGCCAAAACACACACAAGTGCATGGATGCAATAATTAGGCAAATATCCACTTATTATCCACTCATACCATTATAAAAGAGTCGAGTTCTCATCTCACAGCTGATCCAGAGCTTCAGTCCTGATGTTTCACTAACATCTACTGACCCACAAAACACTGATAATCTGGACCAGAACAATACTGTAAAACTCAAGCAAACCAGATGCAACAAAACTCTGTCTTTGTTTGCTTATATTCTATTAAAGTCAATTTAAAGGTACAATATGTAAGAATTTTGTAATAAATCACTTGCACCGTGTGATAAATTTCCTTCAGTTGTGTACAATATCCCAAAAGTCTCCAAAGATTTTTTATTTCAGAGAAATTCCACTTTTAAATAAGTGGCCGTCCAAGAAAAAATGTCGCCTGTCAAAGACACAATATCTCTTATCTGTTATATCTGTCTCTTTAGCAATCGCGACCTGCTTCATACACTGTAATGTTAAAAAACAGGAATATTGGCATTCATCCATTAACATTATTAGATCCATCAGCTTGACAGCAAGTCCCAGCTCATCACTGCGTCTTGGTTTTTGTTGGAAACTGCGCCCTCTTGTGGCATAAAAATCATACATATTGTGCCTTTAAGGGTGAAACCACAACGCACAAGCAAAGCATGCCGGGTTTCATTGGTGTATTTGTAGTTATCACGTGATTATCATACCTGGTTCCCTTCACGGACGCAGAGCTCCGCCTCCTGTCGGCTTCTCTCATTGGTCAGAGAGTTTAAGATCTCCTCCACCACGCGAGCGTGACAGTGACGCACCGCAACATGTAGAGAGTTCTCCTCAATCTGATGGAGAAAAAATAGATAGATTGAACGACAGACAGACAGACAGACAGATTGATAGATCCTACAAGCGGATTAAATAAATAAATAAATAAAGATTAAAATAGAAATGATACATATATTTTGAATCTTAGTACGGCTATATCTTGTATTTTATTAAATAGTGTCATGATAAGCCATGTGCTTGTCACGATAAGCCATGTGCTTCCTGGGTTAACTTGCACTACATGTCCCATCATGCACCTCCCTAAACACCATACACCTGCACTGCACTGATTACACACATCTCATTCACAACCACTTCCATGCACCACACCAGTGCGAAGTCTTGAATTTTATGGAATTTAATTTCTAAAAAATAAAATATGTAAGCACTGAATATATTTATTAACTTTTAATATCAGCTTTAAAATTACAAACTTTTTATTACTAAAACATAATTTTGTTCTATATTTACTCATTTGACGGTTTGTCATTAATGTTAATATATACAACCTCGTTAGAAAATGTTACCAAAGAAAAATTTTACAAATAGATACTTTTTATGATTCTATATTATTAATGAGGTTGTATGTATTAACATTATTTAATGCATTAGCCTAATACTAATACTGAACCATTTTTTTATTATATAAAATATTTATTTACATTTTTGCTTGCAGTGTCTCTCCAGGAATGTTTGGAAACGTACTTTTGATTTCCATGTGACGTCCCCGCCCTCCCTGGATCAGCGCTCGCATCATCTCCAGAGCGTCGTGACGCGCGGCTACATGCATAGCGGTCTCTCCGTTCTGATAACAGAGGAAACACTGTCAGTGGCATGTTACAGAGCATCCAGTACGAGTGTGTGACCCCGTGACGACCTCCTGCTCTGCGTTCACATCTGCGCCGCTCTTCAGAAGCATCTCCGCCGCTCTTATGCCGTCCTTCACTCTCGCCGCGATGTGCAGAGGGGTTTCCTGCACCTGTGTAGACCACACACACACACACAAACACACAAACCAAGGGTTTGCTTTCGTTCCCTGTAGATCCAACATACACACCAACTACTTTTCTTGATTTTAGGCAAAAGCATTGTTTTTTCATGCACTGATACATTTTTGGATTTTTAGATCATTAGTTAACAAAGACACTTATAATGCATTTATGAATCTTAGCTATTAATCAGTTAATATTTACTAATACCACTTTTATTTTAGAATAACTGACATAATTTTATGCTTTTTTTACTATTTTAAATTTTCATTTTATTTTTAGTTTAAAATGTAGTATTTTGCTGTGTTTTTGTCTTTTATGACTATTTTATCTATTATCATCATCATAATAATAAAAATAATACATTTTAAACTAAATGAATATGATAATTGTTTCCAAGGCAATTAGCTGAAATAAAACACATTTAATTACTTAATTATAGTTTATTTTAGGATTATTTTATATTTTGTTTGTTTATTTTTTTCCCCATGGTTTTAGTTGCCTATAATTACCCAAACTTATACATTATAAAAATAAAAAAGATGTATCATTCAATATCATTTAGCCTAATGAGCTAACATGAACTAGCAACATACAGCTTCATTTTAATTAACTAATGTAAACAAAGATGAATATATTTAAATGTATGCATTTAGTAGACGCTTTTATTTGAAGCGACTTACAAAAGAGGAATAAAAGCAATTTGTCAACAAAATTCATAATATACAGCACCAGGTTTATTAGACAGATAGATTAGAAAGCAAGCTAGATGGTATGCAAATGCATTGCTCATTGTTTATTAATGCTAATTAATGCATTAAATTTATTTTAAATTAGTTGAGATGATCCTTTTAAATAACATCTCACTGAACTATGATGGAAATTTCTGGTGTAAATGGTAACATTTTATTTTACAGTGTCCTTGTTACATGTTACATCTACTTACATAGTAATAAGAGTAAAATTATGCATAATTACATGATGCAACTAACCCTAAAGCAAACCCTAATCCTACTCTAACCCTACAGTAAGTGCATGTATTTGCTTAATATTACTCAGTTCTTAAATATATAATTAATCTGCAAAAATGACACCTTAAAAATGAAGTGTAACTGTTTTTTTTTAATGTGTTTTTGTTACCTTTCCTCCCCTGAGCTGCACATGTGCCCCGAATCCCAGTAACATCTGCACCACCTGTGGCTTGCAGTTCTCCACTGCGATGTGAAGAGCCGTCTGTCCATCTTTAGTGGTGGCGTCCACATGCGCCCCCTTCAGGAGAAGAGCCTTCACTACAGCCGTGTGGCCTTTCTTAGCCGCGCGTGAAGACACACCGCCCCTGACTGACAAAAATTACACAACATCCAACTATGCACAAAAATACATGCTATAAATACAGAAAACAAGATCTAAGCAGGTGCTCTGTATCTAACCCTTCATGAACCAGAGTTATAATCTAAAACAAGATTTATTGTGGTAATCAGTCTACGAATCTCACCTAAGCTAGTCTCTCTGATGTGTTCAGTACCTTGTTTGGCATGTGCAACAGGACGCCTTTCCTCAGGAGCGTGAGAGCGGTCGCAGGGTGACCACATTGGGACGCGATATGCAAAAGTGTGTTGCCATCCTGTGCGGGATCATCCGGAAGAGATTCAGTTAGAAACACGTTCACGGATTACAACACAGGGAAATAACACGTTTAGTGTGTTTAAAGAGAAACATATGTGATCTCTTTATCTCTCAGTTCTTTGTTTTCTAGACAGCAATTACATTTATGATATATTTGAAAACAACTGGAAACTCCTCTTTCTTAGATGTTTCTCCTGAGAAATAGATCCCAGTCTCGTCATTTGTATCACAACATCGTCTTTAAAATGTGCTCCAATTTGCACTCAAAGTTTGTAATTAAAATGTAAACATTACTCATCAAATGATCTAAGATGCTCCACATTCATTTTGTAGCTCTATTCTTGATACTGTTGGACAACTCTTGACTCATTTGTGTCTGTTTTTACTTCTGAAATGTTTTTATTGCATATGTATGTGTAAGCAATAACAAACGGTTTGAGAGCGAGTCACCTTTGTTCTTGCTAAAACACATGACTTGAATTTCTCTGTGAGGATTCTGACGACATTGGTGTGTCCCTGCTCTGCTGCGATGTGTAGAGGAGATCTGTCCATCTGAGAAAGAAGTGAACTCATCAACAACAGCCACATGACAAAAACACACCTCTATCATGTACAGTGTGTATGGACAGATATATGGTTGTATGAGATGAATTGGTAGAAGAATAAATGGATGGATGGATGGATGGATGGATGGATGGATGGATGGATGGATGGAAGAGATGGATAGAACGGATGGATGTATAGCAGAAGAATAAATTAATGGATGGATGGATGGATGGATGGATGGATGAATAGATGGATGGATGGATTGATGGATGGATAAATGTATGGATATATGGATGGATGGATTGATGAATGGATGGACAGATGGATAAATTGGATGGATGGATGAATCAATGGATGGATGAATAGATGAATGGATTGATGTATGGATGGATGGAAGAATAGATGAATGGATTGATGTATGGATGGATGGATAGATGGATGTATGGATGAACAGATGGATTGATGTATGGATGGATGGATGGATGGATGGATGGATGGATGGATGGACTGAAGAATGAATTGATGGATGGATGGATGGATGGATGAATAGAGAAATGGATTGATGTATGGATGGATGGATGAATAGATGAATGGATTGATGGATGGATTGATGGATGAATAGAGTGAATGGATTGATGTATGGATGGATGGATGGATGGATTGAAGGATGAATAGATGAATGGATTGATGTATGGATAGATGTATTGATAGATGTATGGATTGATGGATGAATAGATGGATGGATGGATAGATGGATGTATGAATGGATGTATGAATAGATGGATGTATGAATGGATGGATGAATAGATGGATGGATGGATTATAGATAAATGAATGGATAAATAGATGTATCTATGTATGTATGTATGGATGATGTATGGATGTATATATGGGATAAATGGGCAGAAGAATAAATTAATGGATGGCTGGATTTATGAGAGAAAATATCTTCAAAGAAACGGCAAGTAACTAATAGACTGAAACAAAATTGTGAAGAGAAAGATTGAAAATAGTATTTTCTTGTAAACCATTCTCCAATAATCTTTGTTTTATTTACAATTTAATTTTTTTTGTTTTGTTTTAACAGTGTAGAGTATTTGAGAGCTACTGTTGACTTTGGGTGATTCACATTGAGACTGACCAGTATAATCTGAGTCTTTCTCATGTATGTTTCCTCTCTTTGAGTCTCTCTGTCTCACCTTGTCTAAGATGTTGGGACTGGCCTTGCAGAGGTGTAACAACTTCAGCATGTTCTCGTCTCCTTCCAGAGCGGCGATGTGCAGAGGAGTCTGCCACTCATTCTGCAAACAAACAAGGCATGCTGGGTAATGAGCTCAACGCCACACGGTCGAGTCCAGTTGGAGAAATCTCACAGAACAGGAAATCTGCATGTCATTTCAAACACAGCCCAACACTGACTTGTGTGTTCTGTATCAGTTTCTCTTTATTGGGTTCGGTGCTGTAAATAATGCGAGCGTGTGCGCTTCAAATAAAGATGAGGCACTCAGATGCTCTCTGATGAATACAGGCGTCTACTGAACGATGAATAACTGATCAGAAAGCACTTAAATATGAAGCACAATCCATCAATTTGGGAATATTACTGTATAATGCACATATATATTTTTTAAATGACCGCTCGTTTCGCTTAATAAGACGCTTATTCATCGTCTGGAATTGTTTAAAGCCCTTTGAAGCTGCACTGAAACTGTCTTTTGGACCTTGAACCGTTTGGTTCCCAGTTGAAGTCCATTATATGGAGAAAAATCCTGGAATGTTTTCATCAAAAACCTTCATTTCTTTTGACTTTCTCTTTCAATGTTCGAAATAAAGATAAAAAAAAAACACTAAAATAATCCTGGAGAGGAATCAGTCATCTGTACTGGATGTGTCTGATCAGCAATCACACTCTCAGTCTCTGATCATCCTCACAGGATAATTGTCACGGATGTCTCTGAGGCTGTTGATGGGTCTTCCGCTCCAGACGGGGGGAAGGAAGACCATTAACATGGAGACAGGATTGGTGAGCAATCAAAAGGGGCAATAATGTCAACAAGGCCCTCGGGAACAAAATCTGCCTTTTCCTTATTCAAAATCCATTATCTCACTTCCATCCATTACCTCAATCCACATTTCTGTCACTGTCTCGAGTCTTTTCTTATCAAAGCTCTCACATCTGGATCAATTTACTGTACAAATGTGGTGGAAAATGCAGGCAAGTACACACACTGCCTTTAAGAAACCTGGAATACAGTTGCAGGAAAAAAATCTAAACTAAACGCACAAGTCACATCAACAGACAATCAATCTGCATAAACACAAATTATGATTTCCATTAAAAAGTATTTGAATCCGCAGACTAATGACGTCTCCAGTGAACTGGATTCAGATAATAACATGGAAAAAGAGTTTTGAGTTCACGTTTGCACTGAAAATGTAAGACTTTTTAATACTATATGTCCATAAAGAGCAAACTAAATAAAAATAAATCAAATATCATGTATATTTTACTTTTATTAAAAGGCTGGAGCACATATTCAATAAACACTTATATCAATATATGAAGAGTTCAGATGCAAAAGCCTCTAAGTGCCATTTGAAATTTTGATCATTTTTATCAAGCTTGTATATTTAAGTTCAGTAATTTCACTTAAATGGCAATGAAGATTACCTATTAATTGTCATTTAAGTGAAATTACTGAACTTAAATATACAAGCTTGATAAAAATGGTCATTTTAGAAGAAAATTTCAAATGGCATTTAGAGCCTTTTGCATCTGAACTCTTCATACATAGCAATATATATAGCAATATAAATAGCAATTGTAATAGGACTTAATATTGCTTATCAGCAAAACATGGGTTTAAATGGCAACATGTTTCATTCAATATGTTCGGAACTGAAAATGATTTATCTATAATACATACGAATTAGAGGTCAACCAATACTCGAGTTTGCTAATACAATAATAATGTATAAATAAATAATAATAAAAATCTATATTTTTAATGACCAGCTACTCATTCAAAAAGATGAGGGAGACAAAATATGCAAATATCCAAATATACACAATTGGCAATGTCATAATTCATCAGCTGTAAAAGCTTTGAAACAGTTTGAGGGCTTCTTCAAACATTCAGAGTAGGCTTTCAGACTAGTTTATTTTGAAGTTACACAAGTCTTTTCTAGAAGATTCCTGTTTTTCTTTGATGTTCATGGTTTGATAAGGTCATCTGTACACCAATCGAAGCCAACGGGACTTCAAAAACAGGACAAATTAACACTAGAAAAGCCTTTTGCGTGTGTTTTGCTTGTTCTTTGTGAAGGTGTGTGTGAATTTCTCTTACATTCTGAGAGTCCGGACTCGCGCCGAACTCCACCAGGACTTTGGCCATGTCAGCGTCTTTCCGTCGGCAGCAGATGTGGAGCGCCGTGTCTCCGTTTGCCTGGAAACACAATTCAACCATCACAATACAAATCAGAGGCATTCATGCAATGCAAAATTGGGTTATATTGTTTCAACAAAAGCTAATTTGATTTTGGATTTGATGTTATGGATCAGTGACAAATGAGGATATATAGACAATCTTTGTATTCATGAATTTGGAAAAACCTTTAGAGGGGAAGTATCCCTTTAAGTATAAAGAGTTTCATTTTAAGAGCTTTTCATCTGGAAAACTACATTAAATTAACCATTTAACCATTGAAAACGTGCTTGTACAAATGGAGTTTTAAAATAATAGATTCTTTACATTCCAGTTAATTAACTCCACTTAATTAATTTGACCATTGCAAATAGCAAATGATCGTATGAATGTGATCCTCAGGTTTGCCAAGTCATGTGGTGCTTACGGGCTTCACAGCTCTGAGCTGAGGCTCTGATTGGCTGGAGAGGAGTTCCCGTACAATTCCCAACATTCCCTGCTTCGACAGCCAGCAGCAGCGGGAGGCGGCCCTCCTGGATTGACAGGAAACAGATCTTTCCAACATTATGTGTTTTACAGGCTTGTTGTAATATGAAACATGACCCGCCCACTAGGGGGAGGAGCCTGCTAGAAGGTTAGCAAACGAAGGAGACAGAAGTGTTTACCTTGTCTGGCGTCAGACGAGCGTCTTTGCTGCTGAACTTGAGCAGCGTTTGCACGACTCCGAGTCCTCCGGTCGGCCGGGACGCTGCGTAATGCAGGGGCAACTGATCACTGGGCTGGGTGTGTGTGAACAAGAGTCAAAGGAGATTAGTGTGAGAATGAAATACTATAAAAAAAATACTGTAGGAGCCTAAATGCAGTTAATTGATAAATCTAGGGGTGCACCGATATGACAATTTTGGCTGATACCGATAACCGATAATTCTTTATATTGGAAAGCCGATAACCGATATATTGGCCGATAAATCTAAATCCAAATTTTTAGACAATTTTTGAGAGCCTGATTATAAAAAAAGTCTCCTCATTAAAAGACAAGATACAAACACTATGATTTTCTTATTTTAATGTAGCCGATATGACACTTGCGACATTTTGCACTTTATCTGGATTTTCCTTTTTTAAAGTGATTTCAATCGTATTTTAAGCAATTTGAAATAGAAATAATCTAAAGTGCCTCAGCTGAAGGAAATAATACATTAATTATCGGCTTTTAGATATCGGCTAAATGTTCTTGTTAGGCCGATAACGATAACATTAAAAATTATCATTTATCGGCCGATACCGATAATGTGGCCGATATATTGTGCATCCCTAGATAAATCATTTAATTTATGTCGATTTTTCTGACCCCACTGACAGATATTTAGATGTTTAGATATTTGTACTGAAAAAAAAATACTGAGTAAGATTTTTTTTTTTTTTTGAGTGATTAATGCATTTAAATGAATGCATGCAAAGATTCAACTATTGCAAATATTTCTACGAATTGGTTTGTTTTTCCCCACACAGAAAACACAGATATGTCAGTGTGGGCTGAAAGTGATCTCATGAAAATAGGTAAATTGAACATCTCACCCCTGCTGGTAAATTGGGATCAAGTTTTCTTGCCAGTAGTTTGACGATCTCATCTTTGGAGTGAGCGGCGGCGACATGTAACGTCGATCTGCCGTCCTGATCAACAAAAGCAACACACAACAATGGCAATTAAACACAAGATTGTGATTGGTTTTTAGTGGTATTCGGTGTTAAAGGTCTGTTGGGACACAGAGACATATTTTTCTTTACATTTTAATCTAAATGAAATGTTGAACTCTGGTCTGAAGTGGTTTTTGGGTTTGTGAGGTCACTGTAGGCTACTATCATAACACTGATAAAATAGTGAAATGATCTCTGAAATGTAAAATTGCTGTACACCACCCCATCTAACAAAAATATGATCTAGAAACATTTTTCTAACATTCCAATTTAGTTATGAAAATGTGTTTTCTGAATGTTCTCTGAACAATCAAACATGGAACATTCCAAGTTTCTAGAACATTCCATTTTAGAATTTTCATGCATTCTTGCAATGTTACTTTTGAATGTTTCCTGAACATTCTGAAGCATTTCGAACATCCATCTAAAAAGTTCCATGAAAGATGATTAAATAACATTTTTGTGCTTTTGAAAACAACATTAAAAATTTGGATTACTCTGAACGAACATTCTATTACCGTTACTGGAATCATGTTTGCTGGTAACGTTCCCTGTTAGCTGGGTCCAGTGTTTATATTGACCTCATTGTCTTTGTCTCTTTCACTAGGAGTTATTTGAAGTCTTTGAAGAAGGTTATAATGCTTGTTGAGGTTATCCAAGGACAGCTTTGAGTCACTGACACACACACACGCACAGCTGGATGGACATTCCAGCAGGATCGCCAAGAGCTACCAAATGAGCAATAATCTTGTAAGCTTTTCGAGCAAATGAAGAAAAGGATGCTAGCTGTTGTCCTTCATATAAATACCAGGCTACAGCTCAAAGCGAACTGGACACGGTGCCTCTGCACCCACATTACCACAGTTTAAGAATAATGTTGCGGTTGGTGAACTGAGTTTAGATTAATCCGTATGTCGTTTTTGGTATTGGAAACGTCTATGCTACCCTGTCAAAAAAACCTGCAAGACTGCAATTTCAGCTGTTTACAGTAGAGAAACATGCTAATGCTGCTGTAACTTTATACTGTGGCTAACCACAAAGAAATCAATTGCAACACAACCCATGTTAGCACTTTTCTATGTGACCATCTTTATTCAAAAACATTGTATCAAATAATGAAATGGAATCTGGTTGGAACCCAAATAGTGTTTCCATGGCAACTGACCCGCAAAATGTTCTAAAATCTTTTGTCATTTATTCAAGATACGTGCCCTCGTTTTCTTTAATCAAAATAACTTTCCCGCTCGTCAAAGAATCCAGGGAAAAACTACCACTGTTTCCACAAACATATGAACACTGATAATAATCATAAATGTTTCACATTAGAGTGATTTCTGAAGGTGTCATGTGACACTGAAGACTGGAGTAATGATGCTGTAAATTCACCCATAGGAAATGAGATCTCCTGAGTGTTCCTCCAACCTGAACAGCAACGAAATTCAATCTGAGAACAATTGGAGACATTTGCATAAGTTCTCAGATGTTTCTCCTGATAAAAAAGACGAAACTGTAAATATGTCGAAATCTAAAATGACTCAAACTGCTCAGATTTGCCAGGATACCTAAGTCTGTAATTAAATGTGTAGATCTAAATTCTTTCAAGACCAAATGATTTGATACGTTTTATTTTTTCTTCATCTAATCTTTTAGTTTTTACTCAGAACAAGCGGAAAAGCATGTGCTAATAAAGCTAATAGAGCAAATCAATTGTTCAAAAGTTTGAGTATCGGAAAGATTTAGGATTGTTTTTGAAAGAAGTCTCTTCTGCTCACCAAGGCTGCATATTTTTTTGATCAAAAATACAGTAATATTGTGAAATATTATTGCAATCTAAAATATATTTTAAAGTGTATTTTTTATACTGAATTTTCAGCATCATTACTCCAGTCTTCAGTGTCACATGATTCTTCAGAAATCACTCTAATATGATGATCTGATGTTCAAGACACATTTATGATTATTATCAATGTTGAAAAAAGTTGAATATTTTGTGGAAACTGATACATTTTATTTTTCAGGATTCATTGATGAATAGAAGGTTTAAACGAACAGCATTTACTTGAAATATAATCTCTTTTCTTATTCCTTTCTGTGTAAAACACGTTGAATTGCCATAATGTATCAAATGTGCTATATAAACTTCCATTGCCTTTTGTAACAGTCACTTTTGATTAATTTAATGCATCCTTGATGAGTAAAAGTATTATTATCTTTAAAGAATACACCCCATGTCATCCAAGATGTCCATGTCTTTCCTTTCTTCAGTTGAAAGAAATTAAGGTTTTTGATGAAAACATTCCAGGATTTTCTCCATATAATGGCACTTCTAATGGGACCAAACGGTTCACGGTCCAAAAGACAGTTTCAGTGCAGCTTCAAAGGGCTTTAAACAACACTAGACGATGAACAAGGGTCTTATCAAGCGAAACGAGCGCCATTTCAAAAATAAATAACAAAGTTTAAGTTTTATAAGCTCAAATGCTCGCCTTGCTCTGTTCTGTGATGCGCGTTCGTGACTCTCCTGTTCCAACTCGTTCATCAAAATCAACGAATCTTTTTCGAGTCATTTGGTTCATTCAACGAACAAAATGACTATTTTGAAAGATTATTCATGGTCTGGAATCGTTTAAAGCCCTTTGAAGCGGCACTGAAACTCTCATTTGGACCTTGAACCGTTTGGACCCATTGAAGTCCATTATATGGAGAAAATCCTGGAAAGTTTTCATCAAAAACCTTTACTTCGTTTCAACTGAAGAAAGAAAGACATCTTGGATGACATGGGGGTGAGTAAATTATCAGCAATTTTTTTTTTTAAGTGAACTACTCCTTTAACTCTCTCGCCAATTCGCTCTCACACATAATATATTTTCCATGCAGTTCCGTCAACTTTTCCTGTCAGATGCAAATGAATGTTCACATCTGATCCGTGCTGCACTTTTAAACACCCACAGAGGCACAATTATTCACCAAGGCGTTCACTCAGCTATAAAACTCACAGCAGATACTGACACCTACATGTGAAGCCAATTTCATGACTCCATAAAAAATAAACAAGATAATAAAATATGATTTGAGCAAACCCCAATACAAGAACTAAACGTTTGCTGATACTTTTTCCTAAGAATGTATTTACTAAAGGAGGCACTCGAGCCAGATCTACAGACCAGAATATCAGCAGCACTTGCTCTATAATAAGCTTTTACGCCATCGAACCGTTTCCATTAAAAGTTTAATTGCGTGCTACTAATGAACAACATGTGCGTTGAGTGGCGGGTGCTGGTGTGGAGTTATTTAAGACACGATCCCAGACGGTGGGAAACTCCTACCTTTGTTTTGTCACTTGGACTGACCCCAGTTCCAGAAGCCTGTCAACGACAGACAAACGATTCTCTCGAACCGCGACCATCATCAGGCTCAAGCCAGACTCCTGTGGGAGAACGAGGAGATATATCACCAGGAAGCACAGGCAATATTTCACTGATGCAGTAGTGAGCATATACTCGGAAGCTGAAGAACATGTGTGCTTTACACAGGGGGGAAATCAACACATGCAGATGCAGAAAATATGATTCATTCAAATGCAAGGATTTTATAATAAAGCATTTTGAACACAGATCTGTTACTGTACTGAAGTTATGAAATTAAATATGTGATTGAATAAAAATTATATATATAATCATTACAGCACTGCAATTACGTAAGATATATTGGTATGGTATTTATTATAAAACAGCAAATACTAGAATAGAAAAATGCAAACTGTAACACAACCAAATACAATCTAATCTAAAACGTATCTAATATCTCTTAAAGTTGCACCATGAAGCATGATTAGTTAAATGCATAGATTTAACATTACACAAGTCAAAAGTTGCTATTTTTAAAAGTCTCTTCTGCTCATCAAACCTGCATTTATTTAACCAAAAATACAGAAAAACAGTAATATTAGGAAATGTTCTTACCATTTAAAACAGCTGCTTTTTAATATAGTAACGTGTTATTTTATTCCTGTGATCAAAGCTGTATTTTCAGTATCATTACTCCAGTTTTCAGTGTCACATGATCCTTCAGAAATCACTCTAATATGATGATGTTTAAGAATATTTAAAAGTCTTGAACCTGTGATCTTTACTATCACTATTTTACAATCAATTTAACACATCCTTGCTAGATAAATGTATGAATGTCTTTCAAAAAAGAAATAAAAAATTACTGACTCATAACTTAACTGAACGGTAGCCTAGTGTATATTGTTACAAAATCTGTATTTTAAAAAAATTCTGTCTCTTACTTTTATTCATCAATGAATTTAAAGAAAAGGTTATGCTGCCTTGGTAAGGCTTCTTTCAAAAACTCTCGTTTTAAAGCATGCCATGAAAAGAGTGTAATAAAAAAGGCATCTTCTTTGCATCTCACCTCGTCAAACTGGAAGATGTCCGGATCTCCCTTTTCTAAAGTCTTGAGTTTCTGTTCTAGTGCCATCCATTCTCCCCTGAGGGCCAGGGGCATCAGGCGCTGAAGGGCCCCTGAGACACCACAGCTCTCTGGCATCATATAAGAGCACTCAATCAACTAAACAAATTAAACAGGACGGGTCTCGTAAACACCATAAGAAAGCATGTCCGTTTTAAAAGGTGAAATGAAGACGGATGAGATGTGTAGTCAGGTGCGGGTCTGACGGGTCCTCCCTCATTCCTCCTCCGACTGTCTGCGGTGGGTTAAAGTTTGCAAACTCCGCCTTCAGTTCCTCCTGTTACCCTGGATTCAACAAAAAAGACCATTGAGACAAGCCAGCAGCAAAAGAGCCCGAAAAGAATAGCACAAAGCACAAGTCCTTATTTAACTGCTGTCGTTTAACGTTACCTCAGAATCAGCATCCACGTTTGATAATGATGATTTGATTAGATAACCTCTATTTTAGGGTGAAATCAGGTCCATCTGCGTGGAAAAGTGTTTTTATTTGACCATATCAGGTTTGTTTGGTGTAGAATGGCAAATTTGTACACACACACACACACACACACAAAGGTTAGCGATACATTTTAATGTTTCAACGGCTTTGGTTTTCAATGCAACGGATGCCTCGAGCGGTACCCACGTGACGTTTTATTTACTTTATTTACTTAATTTAATTAAATTAGTTAACTTAGCCGAGAAAAAGCATATTGTGCTATAGAGTGTAAATTTTTGTCTTTATTTTTTTAATATTCTATTTCCATTTTATAATAGGCCACATACTATTTTTCCACGCGATTTGTTTTCAACGGAACGGCACGGCACCACGTGACATTGCCAATCAGAAATTACTTCATTGAAATCCAATCAAACGTAATTTTAAAACTACATTTCAACTGATCTTGAGCCGGTTTTTTACTTTAAGTAATTTTTAACATTTTTGTTTCTGTAAAAGTGTCGTACAATTCACAAAATAAGTGCAAAAAGTCAACCAAAGACTGCATAATAAAAGTTATGTTTGCATTTACATGGCTTGAACCAGCAGATGTCATCAAAGTGCTGAGTTTAGATTAACCTCGTTTCTCCTAGCACTTCTTCAATTTCTATAAATATAATTTCATTATATAAGTAATCTAATACAATATATAATTATAATTTGTTCTGCTATTATGAATCGTATTAATAATTCCCAATGAAGTCAGATCATTTGGAGAAGAATGTGTATATCGTGTTTCGTTGGGTGTATTAAACGAGGACTTTTAGCACCAAGTCTGGAGACTTTTATTATAGAAATCACCGAGAACCGGAAGTCCGTCTCTATCTGATCTGTTTACACATGTGTTTACATTAGCCACTGCTGAATCCACGTAAATGTGAGTGCGTATTTGAATTTAATTTCATGTAGGTATTAAATCTGCAACGTGACATTTAATTAAGTTAAGTTAAGTCCATTGATAACAATTCGTGCATGACCATATTCAATCCACTGAGATGCATAAATGGAGCAATATACTCCAGATATTATCTTCCCAAGGTTATTCTGTTCTTGTCAGAATACAATACTTTTTGGAAATTTCAGACAGTGACAACAGTGGCAATATAATATACCATACTTCATCTTAACCTATTTTAAAATAATGTTATTTTAAAATAATGTTATATATATATATATATATATATATATATATATATATATATATATATATATATATATATATATATATATATATATTAGCGTATTCTCTACATTTTTTTATAACTTTAGGAAGTGCTTTTAAACTATTCATCTATAATGTTAAGCCATTAATCTTCTTATGCTTTATGTTGCAACACTCCATTTTCACATATTAGAGATAAATACATTTTAGATTAGATTTTAGTCGAATATTAGTAGCAGTGGACATATGCTTCACACACACACACACACATAAAACATAACAAAAATTTTGTTTTTTATGTGTGTACATAAATATACACAGATATACACATATTTATGAATATATGTTAAGTATGTTATGTTCAGTCTACTTGTTATGCTAAAATAAATAAATAATAAATAAAATAAAAATAAATAAAAATAAAAAAGCAAAATAGAAACATTTTCATGCTGTTTTATCCTGATGTTTTACTATGAAATGAGACATGAAATCAGGCGGCAGTAATGGTAATAATGAACTTCTTCTCTTTTTGTCTTTTACAGTGGAGATGTGATGTAGAACAGGTTTGGTCACAATGTCCCAGAGATGCTGTCAGAAGACGTTACTGAGACTTTCTCTGTCCACCGTGTGTTTGAGCTCCGCCAAAAGACACTCGAGTCGGGCGGCTCCGAGTCGCAGGAGGGTGGTGATCACCGGCATCGGCCTCGTCTCACCCCTCGGGACAGGAAGTGTTCTGCCTTGGCAGCGTCTGATTGGTGGAGAAAGTGGTCTGGTTGCTCTGGACTCAGAGGAGTATCAGACTGTGCCGTGTAAGGTGGCGGCTCGCGTGCCGAGAGGAGATAAACCTGGAGATTTCAACGAAGAGACGTTTGTATCCAAAGGAGAGATGAACAGCATGTCTCCAGCCACGGTTATGGCCCTCGGTGCCGCCCAGCTGGCTCTGGAGGATTGTGGGTGGTTTCCCAGAAGCCCTGAGGAGCAGCTGAACACTGGAGTGGCGGTCGGGATGGGAATGGTGTCTCTGGAGGAAATCGCGCGGACGGCCTCGGCCTTTCAGACGCGCGGCTATAGCAAGGTCAGCACGTTTTTTTGTGTGTGTGTATATATATATAGACATCACTATTTAATATATATTTAATTAACAATTCAAAACAATACAGCCAATCTATACTCCATATAATCCTTTTTTATTTCAAGGTCAGCCCGTTTTTGTCCCCCGCATCCTGGTCAACATGGCCGCCGGGCACATAAGCATCAAACACAAACTAAAGGGTCCAAATCATGCCGTTTCCACTGCATGCACGACGGGGCTCACGCTATCGGGACGCGGCCGTTTCATCGCTCACGGTGATGCAACGGTGATGCTCGCCGGCGGGACGGAGGCCTGCGTTAGCCCGCTAGCCATAGCCGGCTTCGCTCGGGCTCGGGCCCTCAGCACCAACTGGAACCAGGAGCCCAGACTCGCCTCACGCCCGTTTCATCCGGACAGAGAGGGGTTTGTGATGGGAGAAGGGCGGCCGTGCTCGTTTTAGAGGAGTACACACACGCCGAGCAGAGAGGAGGCGCGGGTCTACGCTGAGGTCATGGGTTACGGCCTCTCAGGAGACGCCAGTCACATCACTGCACCGACCGCAGGATGGAGACGCGGAGCCTTTCGGTAATACCTTTCAACATGCAAATAAACACTTTTTTCTGGAATTGTTTCATTACACAACATAGCATAACATAACAGCATAGCATAACAAAACATTGCATAGCATAGCATAACAGAACAGCATAACATAGCATAGCATAACATAGCATAGCATAACAGCATATCAGCATAGCATAGCATAGCATAGCATAGCATAACAGCATAACATAACATAGCATAGCATAACAGCATAGCATAACAGCATATCAGCATAGCATAGCTAACATAGCATACATAGCATAGCATAGCATAGCATAGCATAACAGCATAACATAACAGCATAACATAGCATAGCATAACAGCATAGCATAACATAACAGCATAACATAGCATAACATAGCATGACAGCATAGCACAATAACATAGCATAGCACAATAACATAGCATAACATAACATAGCATAGCATAACAAAACAGCATAACATAGCATAACATAGCATAACATAGCATAATAGCATAGCAGCAAGTGTTGCATAGCATAACAGCATAATATAACAATCTACATTGTTAAAAGCGCTCTATAAATGACGATGACTTGACTTACCAACAATATAGCAAAACATAACGCCATACTTAGCATAACAATATAACAAAGCATAACATAGCGTAAACAGCATAGAACAACATCATAGCACAACATAGCATATTATAGCATAGCGTAGTGAGGTTTAGGTAAACAGATGAGATGGTGGAGACTCTAAATGCTTAAATATCATCCAGTGCTGATGCTAAAATATGTAGTTCCGCTCATTCGGTCTAACCCAAACGTTCTGCTATATTTCAGGTGCATGTCGGCTGCTCTGCGTGACGCTGGTGTGAGCGCTTCAGACGTGACGTACATCAACGCCCACGCCACCTCCACACCGCTGGGAGACGCGCGGAGAAACGCAGCCATTAAGAGGCTGTTTCAGACGCACGCGCAATCGCTGAGCGGTGTCGTCCACTAAAGGAGCCACAGGGCACCTGTTGGGCCGCGGGCCCTGGAGGCGGCGTTCACTGCCCTCGCGTGCCGCTGACGCTACCCTGCCGCCCACCCTCAACCTGGACCGCACCGAGCCGGAGTTCGACACTGAACTATGTGCCCTGCACAGCGCAGCCCTGGAAGCTGTGCAGCGGACGCAGAGTCGCGCTCAGCAACTCATTCGGCTTCGGCGGAACAAACGCTTCTCTTGTGTCTCGCGAGCGTGTGATCGTTACAGATCTGCGGATCAGATCCAGATCTGTATGTCAATCAGAACATTGATCCATACTAGCACACTGTACACTATTTTAATTCTATGCTGTATACATACAAACAATAGAGTTGATTTGTTGTCACATGACCTCATTCGAGTTGCTTGTTTAATTAAATGTTTTTAATTGAATTAAATAAGTGTGCTTAAGAACATTGTGTTTATTTCATTTAGTTTAGTTGATAAATGGCCACATTTAATGCATAATGCTGAGTTTAATTATGCTAAATAAACCTCTATATTTTGATTGTTTCTATATTATTCTGTGCTCTGAAAGCATATTGTCAGCATTAAAAATATTTTACATTTAATTTGAGGGTACATTAGTGCTGTCAAGTTGATTAGTTTATTCTAAAATAAACGTAAGTGTGTGTGTGTGAAAGAGAGAATGAGTTGTTTGTGTGTGGTTGAAGGTGTGCGTGTCTGTCAGTGTGTGCTAGAGTGAGTGTGTCTGTGTTTTAGATATGGTGTGTATGAGTGTTTGTGTGAGTATGCGTGTATGTGTATATATTATAGATAGCACTATGTAATATATATGTAACAGACATTCAAAACAATACAGACAATCTATACTATAAATATTTTTTTATACATAAGAAATGTTCTATATAAAAACATATATTTCATATAATAATTGCTTTATTATATAAAGCTTCGTCACGCCAGAAGTCTTGCACTAGTGGGACTGGGACACCCCGTTACTATAGCAACAGCCGTGTCAACATTAAGGGTCCGACGTGACAACCAGATCATGTCGCCTAGCAACACCCAAATAAACTACGAAAACTTCGTCGGTGTCGCTGCTAAAGAGATTAATCGGATCGGACGCGACTAGTAACGAGTTATAAAATACTTTAGTTCTCATAACTGATTTTTTTATTTAGTGTTTGTCAAGGCGGAACCCGAGATCTAGAGTGCAGCGATCCAGCCGGACGCGTTCAAAGCAAAATAAACCAAGACGTAAATGAACAGTGTATGGTGGGATTTTCCTTAGGAGTATGTTCAAAAACACATTTCAGAGCGGATTTCTGTCCATACTCTACAGTATCGGCAGTAAACCTCTGCAAATCTGGGATAAGAAGGTGAGCACACGCCGGAACTGATGATGCTGGATGGGCTGAGCGAGCTCAATGTGGCTAATGGACAGCTAACGTTAACTTACAAACAAGACATTTGGGCTGTAATTAAAGTTATCATTTAACATTACATTCAATCTAAAGTGGGCTAGAACATTAGGACCTGGGTAACATTATACACATTCCCGCTGAAAGTACTGTGGTATTACCATGGTAACGTGGGTTTTGAACATGACCAAAATGATGCGGCATGTGTGGCATGTTTTGAAATAACGTTACCATTGAGTAACTTGTAAATACCGTAGTAAGTTATATGAATATGATAATCATATTTGATAATTTGAGTTTAAACACACACACAACACACGGACTCTCTCTCGCTCACATACACATACTCAGACTCACACACACTCTCAGACTCAAAATGTTCAAACACACATATCAAGTTAAACTAAATTAAATGTTAAATGTTTAATATTACGTTATATGTATGATGTATGTGTACTATGTATATATTATATATTCAGTTTGAATAAACTAAAGGATAGAGTTTTATGTGAATTATCCATCTCAATAAATGAACATGTCCCTGCAGGTCAGAAATGGACACATAAAACGCATCACAGACAATGACATCCAGTCTCTGGTGCTTGAGGTGGAGGGAACGAACGTCAGGTGAGTGTGTGTGTGTGTGTCCATCTGTCTGTCTGATCACATGATCCTCCTGACCCGTGTGTGTCTCTCCACAGCACTACCTACATCACGTGTCCGCAGACCCAAGAAAACCCTCGGCATCAAACTGCCCTTCCTCGTTATGATCATCAAGAACCTGAAGAAATATTTCACATTTGAAGTTCAGGTAGGGTCTCGATAATATTACAATACAAAAAATGAACAGCACATGATCTATATGACGGAGGTGTCGTGTCAGGTGCTGGATGACAAGAACGTGCGGCGGAGGTTCAGGGCGAGTAACTACCAGAGATCACGACCGCGTGAAGCCCTTCATCTGTACTGATGCCCATGAGGCTCGAACGACGGCTGGAACCAGATCCAGTTCAACCTCTCAGATTTCACACGGCGAGCGCACGGCATGAACTACATTGAGACCCTGAGAGTGCAGGTGAGCTCATCAAACACTCGCAGCTCACGCTCACATACAAATCTGTGTTTAGGACTAATGCAGTGCAGGTGAACTGATACATACATTTTTCGTCTGACTGACACTGATATACAATATTATATAATGCAACAGTTGGCATACATTTAGCAGTTTAACATATCACCATATATAAATTCTTCACAATTTCAATAATACATAATTTCTTATGCATTTACTTATCTTTTGTATAATGCAAAATTCTTTACAATTTCAATAATACACACTATGCACAAATAAATTGCATAAATTGGCAGTTGAGCTTATTTGTCTTCAAAATAATATATATATATATATATATATATATATATATATATATATATATATTTCTTTTTTTTTTTTTCATTCTAGGGCTGTCAAACGATTAATCGTGATAAATCGCATTCCAAAATAAAAGTTTGTGTTTACATAATATATGTGGGGTGCACCTGTGTTTAATTATTTTATATGTATAAATACACACACATGCATGTATATGTAAGGAAAAAATATCATTTATATATAAAATATTTACATTTATATGTAATATAAATTATATTTAAATCTATATACAGTATATACATGAAAATATTTCCTAAATATATACAAGCATGTGTGTATTTATATATATATATATATATATATATATATATATATATAAAACAATTATACACAGTGCACCCACCCACACACACATATATGCATATATATATATATATATACATTTTATTAATGTTTTTTTTTATATTTCAAATCAAAATTGATCAAATAAAGAGCAATAAGAAAAAATAATTGTATTTTCTCTCACATTCACACACATATATATGCTTTTGTAGCCTGGTAATACCAGACTCTGCTACTTTACTTTGCTTCATTGACAGGAGCGAATGAAATTAGCGGAAGTAGGAGTCTGATGGAGTCAGGCTAATGCTTTTGTGAAAGAAGATTTAAAATGTATTTTATTTGGGTGAAATATGACTTGGAAATGTTCTTGTTTCTGAGATTCAGACATCAATATTGAAATAATGATTATACTATTCAGCGCCTTTAAAATCTGCCAATACAAAGAGTTTTGATTATCAGCGAACTGTGATTAGATGTTTTGCAGTATTAAGTGTGATATTTAAGCAGATTTTGCATGTGATATTGTGTGTCCTCTGGTAATTATAATATAAATGCTGGTTTGAGAAAAGCAGGATGATTAACGGGTTCCTGGTGTCTTTCAGATCCATGCGAACTGTCGTATCCGAAGGGTTTACTTTTCTGACCGGCTGTACTCGGAGGATGAGCTCCCCGCTGAGTTTAAACTCTATTTACCTGTACAAAACAAAGCAAAGGTGAGCTGCTCAAAAAGTAAAAACTCTACATCTCTATACAGTAGCGTATTAATCTTGTGCATCTTCTCCACAGCAGTGAAGGAGCAGAAAGGATTTCTTCGTTTTCTCTGCACATGTTCATACTGGACGGATTTCTAGTGGTCCAATCTTTTTGTTGATCTTCTTCAAGTGTTGTTTTGGATCTGTGTGATTGGTTTCCATCTGCTAAATAAATATTTTATATGCACAAAGTGAGGTCTGTTTGATTATGGTCTCCATATTTCATACACAACTGGTGCTTTAAAAGATTTATTCAACTGGAACATGAGCTGCCACAAGCGCAAAAGGAAAAACATAAAGTGTCTTCAGGTACAAACTTTGGCTTTCACAGGAAAAATCTGTGAATCTCTCAAATGTTGTGTATAAAGGTACTTTAAACTTAAGCCAAAAACTGCTCTTCAAACAAATGTTCTCTCATCATATTGCAACAGTTTCAATGGACTAAAGTGAATTCACATCTCTGTGTTCTCATAACCAAGGTGAATTTTGAGTTCGACATAAAACTGTTATCGCGATCAATAAATTCTTGTCTGAGATAAAAGATGTTATTGATAGAAAGTGTATCAAAACAGAGCAAAAAACCCTGCAATCATCAATAATGGGACCAAGCACCATAACAGCAGACTAAAGAATATATTAGGGCTGTCAAACGATCAATCGCATTCAAAATAAAAGTTTTATGTTTACATAATATATGTGGGTGCACTGTGTATAATTATTATATATATATATAAATACACACACATGCTTGTATATATTTAAGAAATATTTTCATGTATATACTGTATATAGATTTATCTATAATTTATATATATATATTTTATATATAAATAATATTTTTTTTCTGAAATATACATGCATGTGTGTGTTTTTATATCTACAAAATAATTATACACAGTGCACCCACATATATTATGTAAACACAAACTTTTATTTTGAATCCGATTAATTCGCGATTAATCATTTCACAGCCCTAGAATATATAAATCATTATTTACAATAATCAAACAACAGGGCACAGCCTAAGACTTTAAGACTCCCGAATCTTGGTGACACGTTTTTTAAAATTGGTTTGGAATTAAAAAATCCAAGACTTGATGCAAATTTGTTTTAAAAAGTGACAGACATGCAACCATGTACATGACCTTGGAAAGATGGGTATTGTTTTAAGGAATCTAAAGAGAGCAGAGTTATCAAGAAAGTCATACTGGACGGAAAGTGAAATCTTCGACCCCACTGGTGCTTGGCCCCTGATGAACAGAGCAGATAAACCTTAAATCCCATTAAAATAATATTCCAGGCAATTAAAATGGCACCAAAATATTTTGGCTTCAACAATTTCTCACATTCATATACCATATTAATGAATAATGCAAGTATTGAAATCAACATAAAAGCGGTTCAAATCTTTAACCCTCCACAAAAGTCATGCATTGTTGAATAAAGTGCAAAGGCTCACATGTTCAGTCAATCACACACTAAAGCATCAGCACAAATAGTAAAAAACATTACACTTGTACTGCAGACACAAATGAGTGTCCATCTGAAATGCATTGGGAAAAATAAAACACATTTTTGGCACTCTGAATTGATCAGTAGGAAAATGTCAAGTATGAGACATTAGTGAGAAGGCATTGCGATGACGTGCTGCTTTGGCTCGGCAGTGTTTGATTTGATTGCATTGCACGTCTCACCTTCCACGTGCCTTCTGACTAATGATCACATTTGATTTGGGTTGAAGTCTGTTAAAAATTTCCCTTCGAAAAATATACGCGTTGTTTTTACATTCAACATCTCGGTTTCATTTAGCTCACGCTTTTATCCAATGCGCCTTACAATTGCTATACATGTCAGAGGTCGCATGCCTCTGGAGCAACTAGGGGTTAAGTGTCTGGCTCAGGGCGGTCTCGCGGTGGATTCGAACCTGTGTCTCTCACACCAAAGGCATGTGTCTTATCCACAGCGCCATCACCACCCCACCCCGGTTATTGAAGAAATCGCCGCGTCATGCCGCGACACCCTCTGACACGCTCCCATAATGCAGCACGTAATAGTCGTGGACGTACATCAGGACGGCGATCGGCTGGCCGATGATCAGCGACATCCAGACAGCTGCGTTCCCATAGTTTCCCCTCAAGAATCGGCCCACGAAATAGGCGAGTGGGATCTGAAACAGGAAGTAGAACGTTTATGTTCATAATAAAACTTGATCTTCTATTGAAAAATTTGAATATCGTGCATAAGTTATAATTTTGATGATTGTCTTACAGCTAATGAAAACCCCAAATTCCAAATCTCAGAAAATTAGAATAGAACATGAAATTAATTTTAAAAAAGTTTTTAAATACAGAAATGTCGGCCCTCTGAAAATATAATCATGCATATGTATATAGTTACATATCCTAAATACGCGCATATTAGTTTCACCTTTTAATTTGAATTACTGAAATACATGAACTTTTGCAAGATGTTCTAATTAGAGTTTCACCTGTATATACTTTAAAATCAACTCTAAATTTAACCGGTAGTAAGAAAAAGAAAAAACTAAGAAAAATATAAACTAGATAGATTAGATCAGACTAGAAAGATTTTATCTCAGAAATAAATTTAGTGAGCAATAAGACTTTTACTGTGTTTACAATGAATGTAGATCTGTGTTTCGTCAGCATAAAAATTATACTTAGTAACTAGAGTGCAGGAATAAGTGGAAATAAATATAAAGTAAAAGGGTCCTAAGATTGAGCCCTGAGGCATGCCAGTAGATACCGGTCCAATATCAGAACCGATTAGCAACAAACTGTCTGCGTTTGGTCAAATAAGATCTAAATAGATCTGAAACAGTGCCAAAAGTACCAAACACAGTGTCAAGGTGATTGAGTTAAAGATGAGTTTAACAAGCATTATGTGGTTTTTAAGACTGACCTGTGACATCATACCCAGGAACGCCCAGAGCCGAAACATCTTTAGAGGAATGCTCACTAAATACTGGCAGAATTAGAATATTGTCAGAACTATTAATACACAGGAAAAAACATGACTGTAAACTGTGATAAAGCAATACAAGTGTGCAGCGAAACCTCGTGGAAGAATGCCGAGAGGAAGAACACGGCGATCTGAGCCGGTAGCTTATTTATGCCTTTCACCAACATCGGCTTATAAAAGTGTCTGAAGGGAAACAGAGAATGAGAAATCAATGAACAGATGCCACAAACTTTTCTCAGAACCTGATTTTTGTCAGCAAATCCAACATAATCCAATCATATTCATAATCCCGCCTCACCGTAGGCACCACTTGTGAACAGGAATGTTCCAATTCGAACCAGAAGTAGGGGATCGTTTCAGAGTTCCTGTGAATATAAAGCTCAGTATTCACAAAAACGTGAAAACATTCTGTGAAATGGCATCTGCAAGCTATTTTACTTCTATAATGTGATGCATCCAAGCATTCAGTGATAATACCAGTAACACCAAAAGCCCATTCATACTATTATGATAACTACATTAGAATCTAAACAAGCGGACGATATTGTTCTGTTTATTCTAATCGCATGCAAGTTTTTTCATCTGCCGCTTTAAATGCTTGAGCTCTTAAAAGTAGGATGGATTCTGATTGGCTGTTTCCACCACTGAATAAAAAAAAACAAACAAACAATAATTCTGACTTTTTATCTCCCAATTGCAAGATATAAAGTCAGAATTGTGAGAAATAAAGTCGCAATTGCGAGAAAAAATAAAATTTCTCACAATTCCGAGTTTACATCTCGCAAATTCGACTTTATATCATGCATTTAGGATTTTATTACACGCAATTGCGACTTTATATCAATCAATTCTTCTGACTTTATATCAATCGACTTTATATCTCGCAATTCTGACTTTATAACACGCAATTGCGACTTTATATCAATCAATTCTGACTTTATAACACCCAATTGCGACTTTATCTCGCAATTCTGACTTAATAACACACAATTGCGACTTTATATCACGCAATTCTGACTTTATAACACAATTCTGAGAAATAAAGTCAGAATTGCGAGATGTAAACTTGCAATTAAGAAAAAAACGTCCGAATTGTGAGATAAAAAGTCGCAATTACCTTTTTTATTTTTCATTAAGTGGCGGAAACAAGCTTCCATAGTTTTTATCCTTAATCAGCTAGAAAAAAAAGTTAAAGTTACTTGCAATTCTCATAGAAGGGTTATTTAACATTATATGTATCGGTGTCAAATTTGGTGTGAACAAGCCTTAACTTTAAATGAGTTCTAATGTAAATTTGATGTAAAACATACTGAAGAACGATTTAGAGTAAACCAGCTCTGGATGGAGGAAGCCACTCACCACCAGTCTCGGAAACTCTGCGATTCTCTAAACTGCATGAGCTCAGCTATGAAGTTCATGGAGGAGTGGAAATACCAATAGAAAAAGAGGAGCCAGATAAAGTGATTGGGCACCTGTAGAGGGACAGGGAGAAGGGCGGGGCTTGTGCCATTAGACACTCTGAGGAGGAGGGGCCACAAACATGACATCAACAATAGCAACCGTTGTCAAGCAAAATACAAGCCGCTTGGAATTCTCGATTCTGAGTGGTCAATTGTGGCAAATATTTTTGTATAATAATATATAGCACCTGCAAAAGCACTAGCAACAGAAGTCATAGCAACAGCATCCATGACATCAACAGCATCTGTCTGTGTTTGCGTCGGTTCTCGCCACACTTACAGCAAGTTTCAGCAGACGTTCAACTATTCTAGTGAAATCCATGTCCTGTTAAAAGAGAAAGATACTCATTAGTAAGTAATGAGTGTCATTTGCACACTTTTTAGTATCAACTTCGAGGACATACTAATGGCAAGTTGTTAACATGAATAGACTAAATAACAAAGGGCCTAAAACTGAGCCTTGTGGTACGCCAACAGTACAGTTACTAAAAGATGACATTTTATTCCCAACCCTGGTACTTTGTCTTCTTATGGTAAGATAGGACTCCATTCATTTCATAGCAGTAACAGAAAAATCTAAATTGGACAATTTAGACAGAAGAACATTATAATTGGCCATATAAATATCAACACCTTCACTTAAAGTGGAAATTTTTGCTCAAGTGTTTGAGTATAAAGTGTTTGTTCCATATTCTCGCTATATGCAAGTATCTCAAACTCTTTTTTTCTGTTTTTTTATCTTTGATATTTTGTCTAAAGGTTATTTCATGTGTCAGGCTTTACAGGGTTAAAACATTAAACTGAGATTCTACCTGAAAGGGTTTCATTGAGTTCTGAATCGTTGGAACCATCCACTGTCAGAAGACAAAAAAAGAGTAATTAAAAACATAACGTCATTTACACCAATCACCTTGATTTTCGAACGAATGATTTGCATACCTGCTGTATTAATCCAACCATTAGCTGCATTAAAAATAGCTGCAAGACAGGACACATGCATTCAGTTACAGAGGTTCTCCGGTTTGCTTCTGCTCTCATGAACTGTATCTCACCATCTCAAGCAGTCGGCGCAGTAAGAAGCGTTTCCGTATCCGTCGTAGACCGCTGGAAATTCAGCTCGTAACACAGAGTCGGGACGAAAACGAAATAATAAATGTCTGTAAATAAATAAACAATGTCCATTTTCATTACAAATGAACTGAAATTTATGGAAGTTTGTTTCTGCCATGGAATAAAAAAGCTAACTGTGAACTCACAATTGTCACTTTTTTCTCACAATTTCAAGGGAACCCTTGTATTATCTTCATTTCTGTCAACACTCATTATCTTTGGGGTCTCCAAGGACCCCAGACAATAACATTACATTTTTTAACATCTATAATATCTATTTTTCTTTACAGATGTAATTTTACTCTGCTAATTAATGTTTTTACTCAACATTTGTGCAGGTTTAGGAGTATTTTAGATATCTTTTAAATTTCTATAAATAAATATTTATTTATTTATGTAAATAGGCTTTTAACAAAAAAACGGCATTGTATGTAAAATTCACTTTATAAAAGACCCAGATTTCTACATTTTTGGGGAAAATGCAGTTTGAAAATTAAAAAGAAAAATATATATCACTTTAACCACTAGATGGCCATAGACCTAGAAAGTCTATGTCATAGAAGCTATTTGACTAAGCAAACTACAAATCTTTTCACAAGTTTTTAGATTTTATCATTTATTTCAAATATCTGTTTTTAATATAATTCTATCATTTTAAATCAACGTTTCAGTTACGAACTGTAAAATAACAAAAATAAACAGAAATGAACAGTTAAAATACATAGAGGAAAAAAACTGAAAAAATAACTTTTTTTAAAAAAATTTGACTAAAAGTTAAAAAAGACACCAAAGATAACCAGTAGGGTTAATGTGGAACTAAAATATCTAATCCAAAATCCAAAATAATTATACACAGTGCACCCACATATTAAACTAGGAAAAGGGAATGAATTTTGCCACAATTTAATAAATTGAGCTGACATATTAGTAAGTCATGGGAACAAATTTTCCTGCATGCCATATGTGGGGCTCCGTAAGTTTATATCTCACAATTCAGACTTGAGAGGAGTATAAATTATTTTGTTATTCTGCGGCGGGAAACAAGCTTCCATAGAAATTCCTCCATAAACTCTCCATCGGCTTCAGTTCATGTAATGACTGGAGAAACTGACCTCTGTGTGTGAGGTTACCCGGATAGCTCACGTGTGTGTATCCGGCTGTGCCGTTGGCTTTGTGCACAGACGGGCCTACAGGAGAAAGTTGAACATTAACACACACACACACACACACACACACACATAATACGTTCAGATATTCTCTGCCAAAAACATGCTGAAACTGAAAGACCTTTTTGAATGTTGGCTTGACAATATTTGAAGGTTAGTTTGAGGTTTTCCTGAAACTTCAATGCAAATCCAAACAATGCATTCATATGAATAGTGATTAATTCAAGTCAACTTAAATGCATTGTAGACTTGCATTGCATTAGGATTCATGCATTGACACATTTTTATTGCATATCTAGAAGCTTTGCATTCATGCATAGTGTGTTTCAGTAAAAACCTGCCAATGATTTTTTTTAATTTTGCAAACTATAATGCAAATCAAAACAATGCAAATTCAGACAGAAACATTAACTCTATAGCACGTGTATACTTGCATTGCATTAGGACTCATCTGATTGCGTAGACACAGCAGTTGCGTATCTAGAAGTGTTTGCAGTCATGCATAGAGTGTGTTTCAGAAAGCATGTGCTTGCTGTCAGGTGTGTGATCTGATGGAGATGTGTGTGTGTGTGGGTTTGACTCACAGGAGTGAGAGCGAGACAGGGTTCGGGCTTTGGCGTGTCTGATTTCTCGGCACCATTTGTTGACGTCTCTGTAGGAGTAAAGCTTCAGGAAGAGAACGGTGAAGACGCCCAACGCCAGAACACCACCCACTGCAACACACACACACACACACAGTGAACAACACAAGCATGCAAAGAGTGGGGGATTTACATGCAAGAAGACATGATACAAAACATAGTAAATTGTGGCTAAATGTAGTGATAGATGGAGGTCAGTAATGACTACTGTCAGATATATTTCAACCATGCAAACTAATCTGTCAATTAAGAACAATATCCATGACTCATATTCTGCCATTAAATTGAACAATATACATCTTGATATTGCATATGGGTGAAACTGGAAAAATTATAATATCATGCACAAATTCATTTATTTTAGTAATTCAACCTGGTGAAACTAATATATCATAGACTCATTATATGTGTGAGATATTTCAAGCCTTTATTTGTAATAATTTTGATGATTATGACTTAAAAATATAAACATTTTCACAAATATTCTAATTTTGAATTTGCTGTTTTCATAAGCCATAATCCATAATCATCAAAATTATAACAAATAAAGGCTTGAAATATCTCACTTTGCATGTAATGAGCTCTATATAATATATTAGTTTCACCTTTTAAGTTGAATTACTGAAATGAATTAACTTTTGCACAATATAAAATGTTTTCGAGAAAAAGCATAGTTTTCTAGTTCAAAACAACCTGTGTCCTTATAAAGCCTGCAGGTTTAAAGGTGTTAGTGTGATTAAAGGTTAGTGTGGGGTCACCTGGGGTCATGGAGGTCACGCGGAGAACGGTGACGGCTGGGAAGAACAGAAGCGCTGCAAGATTGATGGAATGAAGGAATGTTCCGGTGGCCTCCGAGATGGTGCCTAAAACGTTCAATTAGATGACTTTATTAAAATGAATCGGCAAATCAACTTTGACTTGCAATAAACAACAACAACAACAAAAAAACTGCAGGTGAATCTCATGAAGAAATTTCCAGGTCATATATATATATATATATATATATATATATATATATATATATATATAATAATACAGATATTATAATTATTGTAAATTTATAAATAAATAAATGTGAAAAATTATTTTTAAATGTTGTGAAATAAATCCCATTCTCATTACTGTAATGCAAAAAAAAAGATTACAAAAATTTAAATATTTGTTATTTGTTGTGTACACAGTAAAAATGAAGAATGTGAATAAAACCAAGATTAGTGGAGTACATTTCACAAGAAAATTATATTTTAGTCATATATACATGTGTGAATGTGTGTGTGTGTGCTATGTATATGTATGAACTGTGTGTGTGTGTGCTCTGTGTGTTTGTGTGTGTGCTGTTACAACATGTGACCTGGACAGTGAGGTTTGTGAGACTGGATTCAGGTGTGTGTGATTGGTTATAATTGTAAGCCTCTCAGTAATGTCCCATGTCTGTAATCACACAGTTATTCCACATGCAACTCACCACGGATAGCTTTCTCTCTGTGTACAAAGCTGCCATTATGAACACGTTGGAAACTGAAAAAGCAAACAGATTAGACACGGCATATTGAGCTGAGCAAGCATGAAAAATTGATGTGAATTTTTATGATACAACATTATGCGTGACAGAAAGCATAAATGTGGTGTGACATGATGTCTTCAGCACGTCTCTGCTGATGTTCTCCATGCAACACACACACACAATCATCATACCAATGATCAGGCACAGCGCCGGCCAGCTGTAGGGGTCCTTCAGGAAGAGAGATAATCTGGATGGGGTCCACCAGAATGCCGTATCTGGAGACAGGAGGGCACATGTAGCCTCACTATTTCATGTGAAAGTTACCGTCAGTTTTTTTCGTATTGTATCACTAGAATGCTGCATTATGTAAATGTTACATTCATGTAGGCATTAATCAACTAAAATAATTCATACAGTGCTGTAATAAAAAGAAAAAAGATTGTATTGCTATAGGTGTTTGTTAGGAAAAGCATTACTTTTGCTGTTGCTAATGCTGGTGTTTTGAATATGCTTCATATAATTATTGTAAATATATATATATATATATATATATATATATATATATATTTTAGCATTTCTGAAAAATACAATAATAGGTTACATAATTAAAAAGTTGTAAACTAAAGTATAAATCTGTTTATTTTACAGATTTATTTTTATCAAGTACAGTGCATTTTTTTATATCAATTCTTTTAATTCAGTAAATATTAAGTAAAATAAATATAAACTTAATTTCAGCAATTGTAATGAATGTGTTTTTGCTATCATTAAATTAAATAGTGTGATATCATATATATATCAATATTTCGAAATATAATATTGTAATGTTTAAACCTTTAATAAGGTAATAAATTATAATAAGTTTTATTGATTGAAAAACAGTTTTTTTGACTGTACCGTACTTTGCTACTGATGTTTGTTAGGGAAAGTGTCACAATGCCTTTTGCTGGTTAGTGATTTGAACAAATCTTTCTATAGTGAGACTGAACAATCCCAGAAGCCAAAGCTCATGTTTTCAACACCTGGTGGAAGCGCCATTAAACCGGAGAGTTTCCATTTCTCCAGAGGACGGGCGCTGCGATTACGCTACTATATTCTGTTCTGGATGAAAGTGTTTGCTTAATGACAAGAAACAAAAGACATGCATTTAGTTCCCGACGGGCATAGTCATTATCTGTCTTATTCAGACGTTTCAGCTGCATCATTAGCCCGAAATTAGAGAGTCACTGAGCATGAGAAATCAAATTACCATAGCCGACTTATTATGAATTAAACAACAAATGATGTTAATGATATACTTACTTTATAAGGTTCTCCAGGACCAGCCGTGCATTGGACAAAACCTGCAAACAGAAACAAATAAAGCAATTTAATGCATTTAAAGCGCGGTTCATTTGTGTCAAACCCCTGCAGGCAAAACAAGAGTTACACTTCTTTCAAAAGAACTGGATGGGATTCGAGGTTTAACACTGAAAATAATACGATTCAGATAGTTTTGCCACATCCTTGTCTATTTTATGTGTTTGTTTTTATATAGAAAATGCAATTTGTGTGCAATGAAACCTTGTTTCTTATCTCACAATTCAAACTTTATAACTCACAATTGTGAGTTTATTTCACACAATACTGAGGGGAAAAAAGTGATGATAATTGTGAGAAATAAATATGTCATTGCAACAAAAAATGCATAATTGTGAGTTATAAACTCAGATTTACGAGAAAGTCATAATTGTGAGTTTAAACTCGGATTTGCAAGAAAAAAGTCATAATTGTGAGTTTAAACTCGACAATTGCGAGAAAAAAGTTCATAATTGTGAGTTATAAACTCAGATTTTGAGTAAAAAGTCATAATTGTGAGTTTAAACTTGGATTTGCAAGAGAAAAAGTAATAATTGTGAGTTATAAATTATGAATTGCAAGAGAAAAAAAGTCATAATTGTGAGTTATAAACTCGGAATTGCGAGAATTGTGAGTCATAATTGTGAGTTATATAAAGTCAGAATTGTGAGAAAAAAGATAATTGTGAGTTATAAATTCAGAATTGTGGAGAAAAAAGTAATAATTGTGAGTTATAAATTCAAAATTGCGAGAAAAAAAGTCATAATTGTGAGTTATAAACTCAGAATTGCGACAATTGTGAGTCATAATTGTGAGTTTAAACTTGGATTTGCGAGAAAAAAGTCATTGTGAGTTATAAACTCGAATTTGCGAGAAAAAAAGTCATAATTGTGAGTTATAAAGTCAGAATTGTGAGAAAAGTCATAATTGTGAGTTATAAGAGTTGGAATTGCGATAATTGTGAGTTATAAAGTCAGAATTGTGAGGAAAAAGTCATAATTGTGAGTTATAAAGTCAGAATTGTGAGGAAAAAGTCATAATTGTGAGTTCATAAAGTCAGACTTGCGAGAAAAAGTCATAAAACTCGGAATTGTGAAAAAAAAATATATAATTTTTTTATCTCACAAACATCTCTTTTTTTGTGGCAGAAACAAGCATCCATAGTTTCCTCATCTGAAATGCATTGCAATTATAACAACAACAAATGATTTAGTATGTGAATCTAATTGTTCCAGATGTGTATCATGTGTTGAAAGATCACATGATTCTCTCCCATTTTTTGTGTGAAAACTAGGAGAGCAAAGTCTGCAGCACAACAACACACACAACCTCAGATAACACACTTCAGTCAGAGAACACATCTGACCCCTGACCTTTGACCCCAGTCTCCATGATCTATGTTACAGTTCATGGACCAGCACAGATTATTGAAAATGAACTAGTTTTTAATGTTAAATCAGCTTTTTTAAACTAAATTTATTGTTTGGTCATTTATTAAAAGCAAGCCAAACCACCCAAAGCTGTAATTGAAATGAAGACTGACGGCCTGAGGACTTTGAGCCACTTGTAAGTGATGATTAACGACAGAAGAACGGTTTTCTGGAAGACTTTCTTAATCCAAAGGCCGTTAGATTAGATCAGACTCGCCCTGACCTCGCTCAAGCAGGATCCATCATTGATTTAGCAGTTAGCACATAGATCCATGATAATTGCTTAAAGGCTGTGGGACGTCGGTTTATTTCATGACACACACACACACACACTTTCATCTGCTTGTTGTGTTTACACACACACACACACACAAACACACAGAAACAAACTTTCATCTGCTTGTTGTGTTTACACACACACACACAAACACACTTTCATCTGCTTGTTGTGTTTATACACACATACACTCACACAAACACACAACACAGACACACACTCACAACATTTATATGCACACAGACACACACACTTTCATCTGCTTTTTGTATTTATACACACACACACACACACAACACTTATATGTACACACACACACACACACACACACTTTCATCTGCTTAATGTGTTTATACATACATACACACAAAACACAACACTCATAACGTACACAGACACACACTCACAACACTTATATGCACACAGACACACACAAACACACACTTTCATCTGCTTTTTGTATGTATACACATACACACAACCACACACACAACACTTATATGCACACAAACACACAATACTCACATTACGACACAGACACACACTCACAACATTTATATGCACACAGACACACACACTTTCATCTGCTTTTTGTATTTATACACACACACACACACACACACACACACACTTATATGCACACAGACACACACACACAACACTTTCAATTGCTTTTTGTGTTTATACACACACAGACACAAAACACTTATATGCACACACACACACACACACTTTCATCTGCTTGTTGTGTTTATACACACTCACACAAACACACACACACGCACTCACACACACAAAACACTTATATGCCACACACACACACTTTCATCTGCTTGTTGTGTTTATACACACATACACACTCACACACAAACACACACAACACTCATATAACGTACACACACACACACACAAACACACACACTTTTATCTGCTTTTTGTGTTTATACAACACACACACCTAAAACACACACATAACGTACACACACTTAGACACTTTAATTTGCTTTTTGTGTTTATACACACACACAGACACAAAACACTTATATGCGCACACACACACACACACACAACACTTATATGCACACACACTTTCATCTGCTTGTTGTGTTTATACCCACATAGGCCTACTTATACTCACACAAACACACAACACTCATATAAGGAAGTACACAGACACACACTCACAACACTTATACACACACACTTTCATCTGTTTTTTGTGTTTATACACACACACACACACACACACACACACACACACACCTAAACACACACATATAACACTCATATAACGTACACACACACAGAGCTGAGCTAAACGATGACATCATTTCTTGCTTAAGATGAAATGAAGTATTTTAATAACTGATAACTAAATGAATAACTGAAGTGAAAAGGATTTCTATAATGAGAGTTTGACGCTGTTCAATGTTCTCCAGCAGAAATCTCTGGAAGCAGCCGTCTCTACTCTTAACTTTCATAATTATCCAAAGCATTCTGGGATATTCCATGGGAATATGGTAAAGAGATCTCCATCCCGCAGAGGACGTCAGTGCGATCGCGTTTCAAAGGCAGGATTAATGTGCTTCACAACTGTGATTTGCTTCCCGCCGCTTTGAAGACGAGTCTCGTTTCCTCGCGGTTCAGGGGGAAACGGGTGTTTATTTTTAGAGGACGCGTGACATCTTCGGAGCGTTCATTAAAAGTAATCCCCGGAAGTGTTTTGACTTCTCATTACTGCAGAGAACAGAAACTTTAGGACTTAGACAGACTGGATTTGACTTGAAGGACAGCTCGTCTTTTGATTGACAGATCATCAGAAGTCTGACTGAGCGCGTTAGCGAATACATCCTCGGCATATTAAACGGCACAGTCATTGACACTGTATTTATAGGCTGGCAGGCTCTGTTAGTGGGTCAAAGGTCACTCAAGGACAGACAAAGGTCTCTGATTAGAGTTCAGCAAAAACAGCTTTCTTTTATTATATGCAGCTGCTATTACGTGAAACTCGTGCAAAAGTTCATTTATTTCAGTAATTCAACTTAAAAGGTGAAACTAATATATTAAATAGACTCATTACATGCAAAGTGAGCTATTAAACATTTTCACAATATTCTAATTTTGAATTTGGGGTTTTTCATATCTGTAAGCCATAATCATCACAATTATAACAAATATCTCACTTTGCATGTAATGAGTCTATATAATATATTAGTTTCACTTTTTAAGTTGCATTACTGAAATAAATATTTTACATTGAAATATTTTAAGTTCAATGAACAGTGTTGTTACTAAAACTAATAAAATCCAAAAAATAATAAAATTATTGTTTCAGTAATTGAGAAAGCTGAAATTAAATATTTTTTTTAAAACTTTTTAACTTTTTAATATGATGTTATATTTTATTACAGCTTTGTTTCATTGTCAAATTTGTTTTTAATAGTTTTAGTCATTTTAGTGTTTTGAAAAAAGTTTTAGTTGAACTACTAAAATGACTAAAACTATTAAAAATAATTTAATAGTCAAAAAAAAAGAAAATACTTGTAATTTATTTTAAAAGTGTCCATGGCAACTAACTAAAATGAGTTAAGTTAGTCTAAGTTAATAAATTATAAATTAATAATAAATTATATAATATTATAATTATAATAATAAATTAAGTTATAATAAATTACAAGTTTTTTATAAAAAAAAAATTACATTAAATTATTAATAGTGAAATATTATTTATATATATATATATATATATATATATATATATATATATATATATATATATATATATATATATATATATATATATATATATATATATATATATTATTAATAATATTTCAGGTTTTAGTCATTTTATTACTTGAATGAAAGTACTAAAATGACTAAAAACTGAAATATTATAAGAATATACAAGCATATATACTGTAAGAAAAATAAAACATAAATACTGAATAATGAAAACATTTTTTAAAATGTTGAACTGACAAATAACAGTAAAGTTGAATTACTGTTATTTTTAAAAAATGAAATAAAAATAAATTGACCCTAAATAGATTTTTTTTAAAGCACACAAGAAAACCACAAATAAAATGAAAAATTAAAATACAAAAATTAACGAAGCTAATTGAAAATATATATAAAAAATATCATATAAATAATATAAAAATTACACAAGCATGGTAATTTTTGTTAGTGTTGCTCAGCAAATGAGTCTGAACTGTCCTTGTCAACACGAGATAAATGCATGAAATCTCAAACCGTGACTAGATAAGGATGAAGAGAGAGAGAGCGAGAGAGAGAGGAATAAACTCCTCTGGATTTCATGTGGATCGACTCTGTCACAACATCTCCAGCTAAAGCAGATTCTGGAAGTGCTTGAGCACAGTAATACGCCTGGCATTGTGTTGCATGTCACATGATTATCTGAGACCGGAGCCGAGAATAAAGGTCAAATTCTTACTGGTTCAGTCCTACGGCGTTCACAATGACAATGAACTTGACGCGCGTGACCATGATGAAGGGCAAACGGTCTTCATTCGTTCTGGCAAACGCATGGTGAATGTTTTCTTCTTGATTTGAGTCGTTCTATCTCAGATCATCTGGGGGCGACGGGTGAAAGACTCCAGCACAAGCGGACGGAAATAACTGATGTGATCAGGCCGTCATTATTTATGTTCAGGTAACAGCGAGGGCCTAAACATAGCGCTGCCGACACCGTCAAAACCATCATTTTACACACTTCTCCAAGACCATATGATGTTTTTCAGTGAATAAAGACTTAAATTAAATTAAAAAGTGCTTTTTGGAGACAAAAAACATGGATATTTTATGGGCATTGGCGCATTTAAAGGAGTAGTTCACTTTTAAAAAAACTTTTGCTGATAACTTACACTCAAAAAATGATTTTGTTGGCTATAATTAACTTTTTTATGTCAACAGGTTCCACATAACTGGGTTACAGTTGAACGAACGTAATTTGTTCATGTAACATTAACATTATTGAATTGAGTACTTTTAAGTGATGAACCCTGAAGCAATGTTAAAGTTAATGAGATAATTAAGAGAAGAGAGATGGTTGATCATTATTGAAGACACCTGAACAAGCAGAATCACTGAAGGAGAAAAACAGAATTTACAAGTCACCATTATGGTGATCATTGTGTGTTTAAGTTGGGCTGTTAATCAACTTTAACACTGCTTAAGTGTTCATTTACCACTCTGCTCAAGAGCTTAATTGGGTCGTTTAAATGACTTCAACATCCATGAACAAATTATGTTTAACGTTAACCCAGTTATGTGGACCTGTTGACATAAAAATGTGAATTTATGGAACCTGTTAACAAAATAGTTAATTAAAGCCAACATATCATTTTTTGAGTGACCCCCATGCCATCCAAGATGTCCTTGTCTTCTTCAGTCGAAAAGAAATTAAGGTTTTTGATGAAAACATTCCAGGATTTTCTCCATATAATGGACTTCAATGGGGTCCAAACAGTTCAAGGTCCAAATGAGAGTTTCAGTGCAGCTTCAAAGGACTTTAAACGACACCAGACGATGAATAAGGGTCTTATCAAGCGAAACGATCGCTCATTAAAAAAAAAAAAAAAAGTTTAAGCAGTAGCTGTTTTCTACCATGTATGGCTAGCCGGAAGCGGATGAGAGGGAGATGAGAAGCTCTCTATTTGGACGTAGGTTGTCGTGTGCAGTGCCGGTGTGTGTGTGTGTGTGTAAACTCACCAGCATGACCACACACCAGTTGAGGATCCCTCTGTAGTTGCTGTATCCGCTATCAGAGCTGAGCAGCCGACTCCTGCAGCTCGTGGCAGCTGAAGACAGACCAAACGAGTCGCATTAAAACCTGCGTCTGACATAATAGTTATTAAGACCTCAAACTACTGCCTGAAAAGTATTTGGATACTTATGCCACACTTGAAAATGTGTCACTGGCACCGCAGTGGATAACATATCGATCAATTAGGATCACAATATATCACAATACAAAATACAGTTCACCAAAATAAAAGTTAAATATTGCATATGTATATGCAATGCAATGCAATGTATAATAATGCAATAGGGGAATATTTGTGTAAAAAGTGACCTATATTATTTTAAATATATCTAGTCAGTGAAAGAGTTCAAGCATATTCATCTAAAATAATTCAGTATTTTCAGCTTCAGAATCATATTGTTATTATGGTGTCTCTATTGTCTGTGCTTTGGGTTTCAGCTTATTCATTTACAACCACAATGTAATATCAAATTTAGCATTTTAATCAAGTGTATTTTTCACCATATTTCTTGGAGTTTCGTGATAATATAATTTCGTGAGTTCAGTTTCGTGATATGTATCGAATCGTGACATGAGGGGATCGGTCGTTACACCCCTAATCAAGTGTCATTTATTTTAAAGAGGTCATATTATGCCATTTCACAAAGTCTTGATTTTGTTTCTGGGCTCAACGACAACAGGGGTGTATTCCAGAAAGCAAGGTTAACTTACCGTCAGATAAACCTTTGAAATCTTGGTTAATTAACCCCAAACTAGCTTCCAAAACACCTGTGAGGAGTTAGTTTAATCAACCTCCTATCGTTAACCCAGAGTTAATGCGCGCGCACGACGAGTACATAAAGACATTTTCAATGGATCGCAGAAATCAGGAGTCACCATGGAAACCAAGGGACAAAAAAACGAGCTACATACTTCGGTGAAACTGAGTTGGAGGTTTTAATGCTTCCTAATGAAGATTACAAGCCCGTTATAAGTAAAAAAAAAAGAAAAGAAAAAAAAAAGGACAGAGTAAATGCGTGAGTTTTATAAATTATTTAAAGAAACCTGCGTCTGACATAATAGTTTAAAAAATTATTTAAAGAAATTATAAATGGGCTATTTTCCCCTGTAATTAGACAAAAATTATTTGGGGCATGTAAAAATAGCCAAGTAGCCTTACTTGTTGGCCTCCATACATTTCTTAATAATACAGTAGTAAAGCACATAATTGGCTAGTTATACGTTAGGTTCTAATAAGGTGTAATAAGGTGTAATACACCCTGGTTCTCATGCTTGAATTGTTGTTCTTGATGCAGATAAACTTAGTTTCGTGATTAGTAGAGACTAGAGACGCTGCTGTCGAACACTGTAGAGGGATGCACAGATTCAGGTAATTCACACACGCTTTCTCTCTCTTTTTCTATAACTGCATTAGTCTGCTGTATCAATCCTCGTGTTGCTAGCTCTAAATTATATACTTTCCATGCATATTGTGTGTTATATTTGTTTGCCCAGTCAGTGTCGATGTGGGTTTTGTTTCTTTTGCTGTTGCAGGATCATTATGTTTTGGAATTAGCAACAGAGACCTGGGATGAGATGCATAAGAAATTAGTCGTACACATGTTTTAAGGACAAAAACCTGAAATTTTCTGAAATACATCATCTGAACAATGTCTTAAAGCAGGGTTCTCAACTCCAGTCCTCACGACCCACTGCTCTGCATATTATGTATGTCTCCCTTGTTAAACACACCTGATTCAGATCCTCAGCTCGTTAGGGTAGACATAGCCTATCCTAATGAGCTGAGGATCTGAATCAGGTGTGTTTAATAAGGGAGACATACACAATATGCAGAGCAGTGGGTCACAAGGACTGGAGTTGAGAACCCCTGCTCTAAACAGCGCTGGGTTGTTTTAAGCCAAATTTGGGTCAAATATGGACAAACCCAAATGTTGGGTTAAAAATGTAATTTAAAATTAACCCATCTTCAACTTTCACTTTCAACTGTAATTTTTTAATAACATTTTTAACCCAACATTTGGGTTTGTCAATATTTTACCCAAATTTTGGTTGAAACAACCCAGCATTTTTTAGAGTGTCCTTACTTATAGACTCTAAAAAATGCTGGGTTGTTTTAACCCAATTTGGGTCAAATATGGACAATCTCAGCCACTGGGATACATTTTTAAATAACAGTTTTTAACCCAATGTTTGAGTTTGTCCATATTTGACCCAAAATTGGGTTAAAACAACCCAGCATTTTTTAGAGTGTAGAATACATTTCACATCATGGCCGCATTACCACCTTGAATGTGCGTTATTTTGAAAATAATAATATAGAAAATATTATTATTTTCTAATAATTCAATGGCCCATCGTCAATTAGTTTTTATCCCCATTTTCTCTATTGTTGCGGTTCATCTCTTCCAAATCTGTCAGTAACGCTCTGTTTACTTCCCGTCTCTATGAAGCCCCTCCTTCTGAAAAGCACACTGTGCTCTGATTGGTCGGCTGGATCAGTGTGTTGTGATTGGTCAAGCACTTCAAGTGTTTGGGAAATGTCCCGTCCCTTTCCATAACCGCCAGTTTAACACACTATTAACTAACTCAACCAGGCCCCGCCCCTTTATTCTGCGAATTAATTCTGTAAATTAGGAATATTGTGATGTATTCGTTCCCGGAAGAAACTCAAGACTACAATGGAGCCGTTTCAGGAGTTCAGAAACACTGACACTGATATAGAGAAGATCTCCTGCTGGAGGGAAGCTTTCATTACAACTTCATTACACACTCAAGAAAGATGAACATGGAAAAAAGCATAATAAGAGCCCTTTAAAGAAAGCAGTTCTGAGAAAAAATCCTGCAGCATAAGTGCATTTACACCTGATTTGAAATGCTAGATATGAATGCAGATATAAGGGTGTCTTAAGCATCGTAGCATCCCTGACACTGAGTTTGAGGACAAGCCAATGTTGAAATCAGTGATGAAACACCCTTGAGTTTGAGCAATGGTTGAGCAGGAAGAGAGCTCTTAATAAGTGTGGGTTGGTTGCTAAAGTTATTAAAGACGGGGGTCATGTTGATCTTATCAGTGACAGTTTTATCATTGATTTGAGTTGCGACAGCTCATTAAGTGTCTCGACCTTCACACCTTTACCTATAGAGCTCTGTATCTTAAATCCTCTTATATCTGCCTTGACTTCTATTTATACTTAATTACATTGCTTTTCAGAACTACCATACTGTTCATGCTACTTTATAGTATACTATGCAAATTTAAAGATTCAATGAAACACCAAGACGATTCGACTACATTTGGCAAAATTATCTCTAGAACCAGAAAATATAATATTGCCACTACATCACTATGTTTAAAATACTATGCATTAGGTGCAGTGTGGAAGCAGATTGCTAGATATTTCACTTCCATTCTCTGTTTAGGAGATGTGAATTACCTTGATGCACCATAAAAATATTTTTATGATTTGCAATCACAACATTTTCTTTTGTCAAACCAACTTAAATAATTTATGTAGTTAGTTCAGATAACATAATATTTTGAGTTTCTGATGATTAAATCAATCTCCTTCATTGAATTAACTCACTTTTTTCTATTTCAATGAACTTACATTTTTTTAGGCAACTAGGTTACTTCATTTTTTTTCATTATTTTTTTTACAGTGGTTAGAGCTTAAACCTAAGTCGATCCCAGAGGCCCATGAACTGAAATTTGTGCAAATGATGTGACTGCTTGCACCATTTCTCAATCCTGACCTCCCTGAACGCTCCGCTTTCCGCTATTCTTCAGTGTGCATATAGCATATAATATATGCTAAATGCTGTATTTATTAGAAATTAAATCAATGTTTAACAAAAGTGAAATCCGGTTTTTTTTTGGAAAATAGAAACAATTTACTGTGATGAGAGTGACCAAATACAGTATTTTCATATATATATAGATGCAATTAGGTACAATAAGTGATCCTTATTTTGTTAAGTTATACAAGATTCAACTAATTTTTTTAAGTCGGTTTAATGTAATTTAATGACTTCAAAGTTGATATGTAAGGCAACTTTAGGCCTATATATATCATTTTATCATTCAAAAATGCAATGACATCCAGAAATATGTGTAACTGAAGTGTCCAAATACGTTTTGGGTTCTCTGTAGACCTTTATATCAAATGGAAATGGACTGTATGGATAGGCCTATAAATTGTTACTGTACAAGCATCTTTCTCTCTATCCAGATAAACAGACGCTGCACATATCAAGTCAAAACACAGTCCTTCAATAGCATCTTTTACCTGAACGTGTCCTCTCCAGCGTCGCTGTGATTCTTCTGTTTACTCGCGGATGTGTCATGTCTCGGCTCTTTCTCCTTCACCTGCCCGCTGAGAGTGTCTGCTGTGCCGCTGCGCTTCCCGTGAGCCGCCGCGTCTCCGGAGATCGTGGTTCTCCGTCTGTGCTTCGCCGAACCCCTCTCACTTCGGTCGCCCATGATCGCGATTATAGAGACACAAACAGACACATTGTTCCTCGCATGTTCTTCACGTTTGATATCACGCTGAATCGAAAAGGACGCGGCGCATCAAGCCATCCGCGCTGCGTAACCGTTGCGCAATGAGCGCGGTGACACCCTGATGCACCATGGCACAGTTCACGGAGCCATAAAGCATCTGATTACACTGTTTTTAGAGCCATCAGGATTTGCCAAATGTCATAAAACACATTTGCTCTCATGTGGAGAGACTTTGTATTGATCCATTGGTGACATGAACCTATCATGATAATAAAACAAGATTGAGATTATAATTATCCAAAGAACCCCACAAATTAGGATTCTTTGCATTTATTTATTTCTTAACTCTATCCAAAGCCTAGGGTGACCTGCCCTAATGTGGGACACCTAATGTCTAGTGTGTTTGTAGGTCCCCCATAAATAGGCTACCTTAGACCACCTACATTAGACAGATAAATACATACACGAATGACAGTAGACGAAACTGTGGAGTCATGTGATCAAAATCACATGATCTATCAAATGTCCAATCATATTTGAGGGTGGAGCCATCATCTAACAGGAGACACCTGTGTGAAGACCATCCGAAGGTTAAATAATGTAGATTTAAACAAAGCAATCCTGCTACCTTTTTTCTGCTTAATATGCTTATGAAATGTTTGTCCATCATAAAACTGTGTAACTTTATGTGTATAAACTATATATTTGACATTTTTTATCCAAATTCCTTAGTGTCCCACATTAGGAAATGTGGTTTCCAAATCCTGAACGCTTATTGATCAGCCAATGTGGGACAGTACTTCAATGAGTCATAAACTGCATGTATCAATGTGGTTTTTGGTATTGCATCATAGTATTTTTCAGTGTTCCACAACTGTCCCACATTAGGAAGCTGCAGATTATCTATATAACTTGCAATAAGAATATCTATAATTTCTCTTAAGAAGAGGTTATCTGAATTTTCTCTTTTGATTTGATCAGGACCAGATTAGGACACATACTGTTAAAAAATGGTATTAAAGGTGAAAAAAAAAAAAAAAAAAATATATATATATATATATATATATATATATATATAGTCAGTTTGATATATTACATAACATAACTCACATAGGCACTGTTGGGGAGTAGTTAACTACAAGTAGCTTAGCTACTAACTTAACTACATTTTTCAGTAGCTTGGCAGTAGCTCAGTTGCTTTTTAAACAGAGTAGCTTTTCCAGTAGCTTGTACCAGCAATATTTCCAAGTTTTGTTTTTCACAGTAGAAATTTCAAATGTCATGATTTGCCAAATGCAAAGGCCTACCGGCACCTTTCCCCCACTTCAAGCACTGTACAGTAGCTATGTACTTTTTCTTCACAAAAAGAGGAGCCTACATAGGCTACTTATGGCGTAGCATAAGTAGGCGAATTGGGACGCAGCAAAGGATTACGATTTATGGGTCGTATTTTGGTCCGTGTAACGCTTCACAATTAAATTTTTTGACCATAAAATGCAAATGAAAAATTAAAAATGGAAACCAGACGTTCATTTTTCTTGTTTTTCCAGTTACATTATCAATGTAGTTGCCTTTTTTCGTCTTTTTTTTTTGTCTAAAACCTACTTTTGCGAACTAGTCCCTGGTTTTTTGCCCAATCTGGACCAAACCAGTC
>JAQIUQ010007343.1:0-5000 GCA_030378365.1 Hybognathus amarus | reverse complement strand
GGATGGATGGATGGATGGATGGATGGATGGATGGATGGATGGATGGATGGATGGATGGATGGATGGATGGATGGATGGATGGATGGATGGATGGATGGATGGATGGATGGATGGATGGATGGATGGATGGATGGATGGATGGATGGATGGATGGATGGATGGATGGATGGATGGATGGATGGATGGATGGATGGATGGATGGATGGATGGATGGATGGATGGATGGATGGATGGATGGATGGATGGATGGATGGATGGATGGATGGATGGATGGATGGATGGATGGATGGATGGATGGATGGATGGATGGATGGAATGGATGGATGGATGGATGGATGGATGGATGGATGGATTTGAATTGTTTAATTTAAAAAAAAAATTTACCTTTCGGTCCTTCGGCCTTTCGGTCCTTCGGCCTTTGCCCTTCGGCCTTTCGTCTTCGGCCTTTCGGCTCCTTCGGCCTTTCCGGTCCTTCGGCCTTTCCGGTCCTTCGGCCTTTGAAAAAAAAAAATAAATAAAAATATCTTACTTCTGTCCATCCTTCCGACCGTCACATTAAAAGTGTTGGGTTTTTAATGAATGAATCTACAGCACTGAGGCTACACAGAGATCCTGCTTGACCAGGAACCATCAGAACGTTTCCCTCCGCAGGAACAGCTGGAGAAAACTGCAGACACCTGGAACAAGGACCAACACACACCAACATTCCCAAATTGAAAAAGAGACACATCATACAGTACATGGTTCTGGAAACACATATCGGTGTCAATCGGTGGCACATTAGCAGCAACTACTGGGAAGAACGCTGAAGACCAGAATCTGCACTGCTGGAGCCATATCGACACTGACAGACAACTGGAACGGACAATCTGGGAAACATCAGAACAAGATAAAGAACTGACCAACCACAAGACAAGAAAATAAAGCATCACTCACTTGGCACAGGACTCAACTTTCAGTCCCATAACTGCAACGCTGTAGGTCTGCGTGTGTTTCAGTCACATCAGACTTGGGCAAAACTAAACCAGAAACAAAGAGCTTAAGGTTAAGGCCTCAGATCGGTCATTGAACTGCACATACACAACAACTTACCGTATTTTTCTCACCTCAAAAACTTGGGAGACTTCTCGGTCAGCAATAAAAGCCTTTAGTGTGTACATCCCCATCTGAGCCTCTGGGTTTAACTGAGAAAGCTCCAATATCAGCTCCGTTGAGGAAACATTTGTCCACTGACCAATCCGGTTATTATCTTTGTCCTATTAAAACAAATTAACAGCTCAGAGAAAATCTGCAAAGAAAGAAAAGTGCAAAAAGCTGCGTCAGCAAGCTGCAAACTCACGTCCAACACGAGCAGACTGACTGCAAGACAGACAGGAATAATAAACATTTAAAAGCAGTCATTGAAGTCGAAATTTCTGCATCTTAAAAGAACCTGCTTTATTGCTTTTCATTTATGGTCAGAACACTCAAAATGGTGAACCATCTGGTCTTACCATTTGATCAAAAGGCACAAATTTGGGATTCATGGAGTCAACTCTGAAATTAACTGCAAAGACACAAACAAACTCACATATATTGCATAATGCATTTGAAGATGATAGCTTCAACCAAGGATCATTCACAGCTCACCTGTTTGTCCTGGATTGTAAATAACTTTGGATGAAGGTCAAAGGTAACATCTGAACATGATTTTGCTCTCTTCAGTCGCTCTGAAGACCAGTGATAATAAAATAACTCAAATAAATCACAGGAACCCTTGGACATCGTCACACCTGCCAAAAGATTAAAACAAACAAACAAAAAACAATTACTTAGAATTAAAAACAAACTAAATTAACTTAAAATCATACTTACCACAGGAGGTTAGCAGCTCAGTGCTACACATCGTCACTCGCCTTATGAGAATGGAGTCACTTACGACACAACACGCATACAAGCGATTCAGTGTCCCGTCAACCAAGAAAACTCTTTAAAATACAGAAACTTACCTGGCAGCTATCGCAAGGGCCAGTGCACACCAGAGAGAAAACCAGAGGATGTATCACTCTCCTGCTAGCCACAAATATGCTAACGTAAACATCTAAACCAAGCTCGCGATTCAAACCCAACACTTCTACACTTACCGTTACTCACCACCAGAGGTTTACAATGGGCAGGACCCATTATGACGCATACCTGACAACCAAACCACTCACATTTTTATAGTCCTCAAACTGGACACTGATAGGCTCACCGATTTAGGTGGGGGTGCACCTGGGGCGGGGGTGCACGTGTAGCCCCGCCCACAATGCTTCTCATTAGTTAGGGGCAAAGTGTTGACGTCGATCGAGGTGGGGCCACGCCCATAAACACATGACGTCGCTTTCTAGCTTGTTTTCAGGCTTGTTCGACTTCATGCAGCTCTCCGCAGGTAAAGCATGATGCAAACACCACGTGAGCGGTCACTGCCGAGAACCAGAAGTGTCCGACTTCACGTCTCCGTTTGCAGCTCCTCCCCGCCTGCACGCGGCTACTCTCGCCGATTCGATTGCATCCAGTCCCAGCCGATGTCGGACACACCTTTCATTTCCGCTGTTCATCGCTGCATGGTGAGTAGGCTACTCTTCTTTTTTCCCTCTGATTTTATTTACAATTTTTAATTCTGAAGTGGCGTTTAGTGTTGATGATACAATGAAGTGGTATAACAATAAGATTGTGTAACTTTACTCACCATATCACATAAATAACTAGGGCAGCGTTTCCCAAAAGCATCGTAGGCCTGTGTGTGTGTGTGTGTGTGTGTGTGTGTGTGTGTGTGTGTGTGTGCGTGCGTGCGTGCGTGCGTGCTTGCGCGCGTGCGTGTATATTAGTGTGGTTTTGGTGGGATTAGGAGGATATTAGTGTTAAAAATGAACCAGAAGAAAAACATGATTTAAGAGTTAATAGTAACAATATATAAAGTTATATTGTACGACTTTTTTCCTATAAATAAATTGATTAAATGTAATCTATTTTGTAATTAATAAGATTACATTTATTTAATTGAACATGAAAAAATATGCTTATTCTTATGCTCTATACTTCATTCTCTTTGCTTATCCTTGGCATTGTCATCCTCATTTATATTCCCAGGGTACCACTTTTGCTATTTTACTTTATATATATTTTGGTGTTTGCTGATAATTATTCTCTAATACTCACTCTAGTCCTCCATCTCTCACCTATTTTTTGTTGTTGTTTACTTTATAAATCCAAGGTTTTAAGAGCCATTCCCCCTGCAAACATGTACACAACTGTGAGGGGGGTATGAGCAGTAGTAGGTGTCCATTCTGCCAGTACACCAGCATGCCATATGGCTGATGTATTACCACATCAAAAATAATTTTCTATCCTAATCTATCTATTTATCTCTGTGTGCCTATCTATCTCTACCTATCTGTCATATCCATACATCTGTCTGTGCTTGATAAACTATATTGCCCTCAAAACTTTTAGGATAGGCTTGCTCAAGCCAAATTAAAGTTTTTATTAAGAGTTTATATTCTTCATAAACAATTAAGTCTCTTAGGTACTTAGGTACTACAGACAAAGCCAATAACACTCAAGTGTATCTTGTCTAACATTTTCCTATATAATATGTTTAACATGTATAAAAAAGAAATTCCTTGTATGACTCTGTACTGATAATGCCATTCTTCAAAATGATTCAATATTGTTTGTTCTGTATTTTATCTAAATTAGGTGTTGTGAACTGGAGTGCAAGAGTTCCAGGTGCCCTTGTTGACTGTGCTTGCACTGTACTGAAATACACAAGGACTGCCCACCTGGGTGTGTAGGTGATGGCAGAAGGGGAGTCCTGCATCGTGCATTTTCTTCCATGAAGGAGGTTGAGGGCTAGTTTTTTCAATGATGGAGGGGAATTTCAGGCTGAGTAGAATGTGTGAGAGTGTACGTGTGTGAGAGTGAGTGTGTGTGTGTGTGTATTTGTGTGCAGAGATGGGCAGTATTTGAATTACAAAATACTCAAAAGTAATTAAAATGTATTTCAAATACATGTAATTTGTCATTTGTAATTAAATACTTTGAGGGAATGTAATTTGTATTTTAAATAGGCCTGGGTGATTTAGCACATGACATTGTTATGAGCATCTCTTCAGTAAAGCCGGTTCCTTGATTAGCAGTAAATCACCTTCACCTGCTTTCAGATGGAAGATATGTAGTGTTAAATTAACACTCAAGAGTGTTAAAGTTAATGAGATAATTAAGTGATTAATTTAGTGATGATTGAGCATTATTGAAGACACCTGATGATCACAAGCAGAATCACTGAAGGACAAAATCTAAAATTGTAAGCTACCGTTATGGAGATCAGTGTCTGCTTTAGTTGGGCTCTTGACCCTTACACTATTAAGTTCATATTTTTGTTTGGTTGTTGTATCTGAGTTATACTTGCCAGATGAACAACAAAAAAGAGTGATCTAATGGGGTTGGTAATGTTATGACAATCCTAATTTGAACTAAATGTGAAGATTTATGCTGGTGGTTACAGCATAACTGATATTCTGCGTAAATATTCAGAATTTGAGATATAATACAAAAGATATCTTAAAAGTTGTAAAAAAAAATGTTTCCTTTAGGCACACACAGACCTCAAGATTCATTCAATGCTTCTCACAACGGTGACGAGCAGAATATTCAATTAGGAAAAGTAAATTACATAGACAATTCAGATCATCATTTATTCATACCGCAATGCATGATGGCAGCCATTAATGAGTTGTGATTGGTGGCAATAAGGATTATTTTTATTCACCACTGTTGAGATGCACAGGCTGATTATTGATGTCTGTGTTTCTAAATAAATGCATTTCGAAATGCTTTGATCAGAATATTTTTTTTACATTTTTTGTCTTATAAGAATAATACAATTATATGCTGTTGAACCACTAAGCTACTACTAAATAGTTAAACCAGATCATCTGAATGAATTTCATTTTTCAGATCATAGCATGATTATGTCA